>SKCR01038787.1:0-102938 GCA_019454045.1 Zanthoxylum bungeanum | reverse complement strand
GAGGGAGTAATTAGTGGCAGCCAGTTTAATCATTGCACCAGAATGAGAATCCTCCATCTCCATTTTAAGTTTTAAAGTTTAAAATGAGAATACACTAAAATTGGGTCTGAATTTCACAAATCGGAGGTCACCGTTGCGTCCGGAACGGTCGAAAATGGTGGAATAGACACTCCTTTGGTCTAAATCCGACACAGGGGCTGATTTGTAAATTCCTAAAACTTCTGGGGCAAAACTGTAAATTTCAAAACTTCAGGGGGCTAAATGAAATTTACCAGGCGCTGACGTGGCAGGTGGGACCCGCTTTGCTGACGTGGCAGCTGACGCGGCAAGTTGACGTGGCGTGCTGACGTGGCAGTGTGGGACCCGTATGCTGACGTGGCTGACACGTGTCGCTGACGTGGATGCTGACTCGGATCGTCTTCAACCTCTGGCGCGCGTGAGACGCGTGATGCGCGTGGGGGCGCGTGGAGACCTCTCTGGACGGCGCGTGCGGCGCGTGAGGGATTATGGGACGTCGGTTCGGTTGCCGGAAAATACCACCGTGCTCGTCTCGACGTGAACTAGCTGTTGGTACCCTCAAAAGGAATTTTTGACAACTTTTCCGGAACTCGAATTTTCCGAACCAAACTCCGTTCACCGGTTTTTCGATCCCAATGAAGAACCAAAGCTCTGATACCACTTGTTGTGAAATAACGATCACTCTTGGAAGTGTTTGAGGAAAAACCGAATTCGTATTATTACTACAAGAATAATACACAAGTTTTACACAAAGAAAAACCTCACACTTCTCTCTACAATATACACACACTCACTGGGATGATTTTAAGCTCCCTGGAAGTCTGAATTTATAGGCAAGGATTGGTTACTATTCACCCTTGATTTATGCCATCAATTGCTCCTTGATTCATGGTGATAACAATCTTCCACCAAAAGTATTTTGGTTGTTTCTTCAATTTCAAAGATCACCTAAAGTTGCTTGGCAACTTCTTCATGGAGTCTTCAAATGGTGGTTAGCATGTCATATGCATTACCCATGCATGAAAGTGGCAGCTGAACTAACAAGAAGTTGATTTTTAATGGTTGTCCGGAGCTGGTGGCTTTGCCGAATGGATATGAAGGACCTTAGCTCTCCTCAGCAGTTAACCATATCTGGTAGACTCACAGCCATTGACGGATCTAGCCCTAGAAATCCTACAGGTTTTCGAAATTTGATAGCTTGCTCAAATTGTCCTGAAGAGCCAATTAGTTTACCTAAGCTGGCAGTCTTGCCAGAGACCTCACGTTATGTCCCTAAACTTGAATCATTGAGCATATCCTTCTACCCTGAACTAGCATCATTGCCTCATTGGATTGGAGACCTTACTTCTCTTCAATCTTTCCAAAATTTTGACTGCCCGAAGTTGCCATCTCTTCCCGCTTGCATTCAGCGCCTCACTAATTTACAGAATTTGTATATTTCATGCGTTTGGTAGAAAATGTTGTACGGAGAATATAAGCTAATATATAAATTATGGAACACACGCTAGAATATAAGTTAACGTTAAAAAATAATCTCATATCATAATATTATAATTTTGTGAGTGTTAACACTAGCGTTAAATATGTTGGATTCCAGCTGCAGCATGCATGATGAAAGTTGGCAACACGTTTTGCCAACTGCCAAAAACATGTGGCACTGTAGCACACGTTTTTTGCCCTATAAAAAGGAGCCTCAATTCATTTGTAATTCATCCCAAAAATCAGAGAGCTAAAATATAGAGAGTAAAGAGTGTTTGAGAGATTTTTTGTAAAGTTTTGGTTTAAGCTTTGTAATTCTTTTATTTGTGTAATAAAAAAGAGTTTTCCTCTCATTTCTCCCCTATTATGATTGTTTATATCACAACAAAATAATAAGTTTGGTGGAATGTTTTAACACTAGCTTTAATTCTAACAAAACACTCCACGAAATGGAGCTTCAGTGCCCTGAATTGGTGAAGCAATGTAAGGGCACAGGAGAGGATTGGTACAAGATTGTACATGTTCGGAACATTTATTTGGAGTAGTTGCACAACCACAAGTGTATTTAAATTTGCTCTTTTTTAGCTCTAATCCTGATTTTGAAATCCATGGCGATATGAAGAGTCTTGTTGGCCGTACAAGTTTCTGCAGATAGTTCATTTCAAAATCATACAGATCAAGGTGGAACTTTTCTTGTTCTATTACCAGTGTTTGCTGTTACTTTTTTTTTTTAAACGTTGGAACCCCACCGTCAAACCACCCGATCCAGGCTTCACCGAAATAAATAAAACCTCTAACTATCCACCATACCACTTGAGAGCTCATGTTTGCTCAAAATACGCTTACAACAATATGTAATTTTAAATGACTTATCGTGTAATAATGATATGCTTAGAAGAGAGACGGTAAAAACTAGTTCTTTTTCACACCAAATCAGGGCAGACAGAGTATGATTCATTGATTCAATAATCAAATCTTTTAATCAACCTTAGTTATTGTATCATGTAGTTCATGGATAAAATTGAGGTTGGGTCTACGGACTACGTATATAATCCAAAAGATCAGTTCAATGGGTAGATAAATGTATTCTACATATAACCTTAAGTGGTTATCCTTTACTAATCAATGTGAGACACAATTCCGTATCTTAGAATGTCTAGAACGTGAAAGTTAGAACATAACTCAACAACCGTTGGACCCTAGTTCTTTCGTCAAGAATAGGCTTATCCCATTGGATGGAGGGATCTATTCTACTTATAACCCCCCATGTCTACCTTTTACTAACCATTGTTTATTAGAAATGTCTCATAAACCAAACTGAAAAAAATTATTGGATGGTGTTATTACTAATGGCGTCCCTACATCAAGAATCATTGGCCTTAACTGGTAGTGGACTCTTTGGTGGTGAAGGACAAGGAACATTCTGTGAACTCACCTAAGTGAAAAAGAGAAGAGCAATGCTTGTAACTTGTAAGAGTCTTGGAAGCCAATTTTAGACACTGAAACAAGGGGCTAACTTCATCCTAATTTCCACTCCATTGTGCCCAGTCAATTACTTGTTGACTTTGGATCTCTTTTGATTCCATTGTGGGGAAAAAAAAATTATAAACACGATAATGAACAGCAAGATATAGCAAAAACGTCAAAATGACAGTCTTTCTACCAAAGTCAACGAGGATTTCACCAGCAAAGAACGAGTAATCCTCTAAATCATAATTTCCAATTCTGTTACTTACTCTGTCTACTTTATGTACATACAAGGTTTAGAACTTGTTATCTCATGCCAGGTTACAGGTTACTACTAATAAAATGAAATGAAAACATAAGAGCAAGCATACTAACGTTTGATATTTGGGAAAGCAAGACCACTCATTGGGGCTTCATAAGAACTATCACTCTGTGATGTCCAATTCTAGTCTCAGTAATGCGGCCAAGGTGACGAAGGACCTGAAAAACATCATGATATGAATTCACTTGCATTTTCATGTTTATTAGAATAGAATTTGTATAATACGGTACAAACAACAGTAGTAAGGCTGGCTATTTACCCATATGTACATGTAGTGCATCTATACACATTTGAACCTTCTATAAAGCTACATTGTCCTCATCAACAAAATTTGAATCTTGTGCAACAATGAGAACAATAGTTTCTAAAATTATATTTAGGCTCTACATTGCCCAGGATTTTGACCAACATGTAGAAAACTAAGCATTTACAACATTAAGATCATATAGGATATAGGAAGAGTCAGTGGTAGAAGAAAAGGAAGGACTCACAGTTAATATTGCTTTTCCAGTGTTGTCAAGCTTCAACGATGGTCCCTTTACATCATTTTCAAGAAAAAAGTGTTTCCCCTTCACTGCCTCTGTGGTTGCAATATCTCTGAACTCCTGCATGTGGCAGTATGTAAATCAGTTGCATGAATTACAATCAAGTACAATTGTCAGCAACTTGAAGCAGTAATTGGCACCGATAAGTAATAAGTTTCATGCCACTTTTTTGAAATAATAATGTCCCTACATCTTCAAATGTGGCAACAAAATACCAATTCTTACCGACTCCTCTTACACTTCATAGAGAACGCAATGGCTTTGTGCTCCAGAAGATAATAGCTATTTCTCAATAAGTACTCATTTTTATGGGAACTTCCTAAATTAAATACAAAAGGTGTAACCCGGTCAAGTTACTTACAAGTGCTCTTTCCCAGAGATTTTCTGCCAGCTACAGAAGAGCAAAAACAATAAGTACAAATGTAAGGTCTAATAACCAACAGAATAAAGTAATAAAAGTTGGATCATAACCTTTTTCTTTGGGGCTGAAATAAGGTGGGCATTGGCTTCAGAATAAGTTGCCATATCATTTATTGCCGCATTAACTTTCTCCACCGTGAGCCTTCCTCTCATGTATCTGTACTTGGCAAGAATTAGTACAGGAAATTGAACAGAATACCATCAAATAACATCAAACCAAAAATGTTCAGGGCATCACTATAACATCTCTCCATTATAAGAGAAGGGGGAAAGATAAGAAAGTTTAAATGTCTGAGTTAACAGTAGCAAAATAATTCATGTATCAATAAATAAATGAATGTACGTGCATGAGAAAAAAAAAATGCTACTATCTTAGTTGTTACAATCTCAAATAATCTCCTAGATAAAGCTGGAACACCAAATACAACACATGCTCAGAAATGACAATCTTAAAAACATTTAATGTGATGGTTTTCCCTTTTTTAAGAATTTGATATCAAATAGGCAAGTGTAAGTCCATATTGAAACATCAAATTTTTATCCTCATCACTGATCATAGACTGCCTGTCACTGCTCCCAGTACAGGTTAACCTAGAGGTCATTCTCAACAATAAATATTGTGTAATTGAAAAGCAGAAATTTACTTACGAGGACAGAGAATCTAGCTCATCAGAGGTTATGTACCAAAGTGGTGGAGAGCCACGGCCCTTTTTCTCCTGGAATTGACAGCAAATATAGATTGAGGAAAATGAATGTATTTAGATAATTCCTTCTACTGTGGGTCAAGATAACTTCAATTTCCACAAACACATGCTTCTTTGTCTGATTCCAGCAAAATCCTTGATGAATTTTTTCTATTAAATTGCACACCTTGGGTAATGCTGCTGGCTCCCCAGGATTGAAAAACCCACCATCAGATTGTTGCTTAGAGGCTTCTGGTAACAAGCTGAAAAACAAGAATAGCATGAATATTGAACATCTGCAGAGGGTAAATATAACCAAACTCTCGGATTACAATGATCTCATAAAAGTTCAGGATTACCATTTCGTAGTATTCAAATCTAACATGCTCATTTTCTGAGGCAGATATGAGGAAGCATGAGAAGACATGTTCTGCAGTATCTTTTGCTGCCTCAAAGACGCATCAATGAGTTTCTGCAATCGGAGCAGCAAATCAATTTAATTCAACAAACAAATTAGGAGCAGATACTCAAACATTGTGATCAAACTCAAAATTACCTATCAGTGATGACCTCAACTGGAAGAAACAAATAATATATGGATATTCTTTCAGTTTCCAAATACTATATAACATAGAACATAACTAAACTATAATAAATGTAGCATGATCAAAAATTTGAGCTCAAGTTACTCAACTAAAGCAATCAGTACAGCCCAAAGTTTAATTCAGTGGAATCTATAGTTTAATTGGATTGCATATCAAGGATTCAGAATTATAACTGATATTATAGCTGCTTCTAGATGTGAACTTAAGGAAATATACATGACCCGAAGCTTGAAATCTTATCATTTTCTTTCAATTTCTAAGCAGCCAAATATTGCGATAACAATCGATTATAAACTCAAAATCAAACAAATTAAATAGCGATTTAAGGCTCAATTCCACCGAATCTCCATAATTTTCGAAAATAAAACCCTAATTTTAAAAAAGTGCAAATAAAACCCTTAAAAAAACCCTAATTGACAAGATATTAAAAAAAAAACAAAAATAAATAAAGTACTTTAGCTTTAGGAATAGCCTGAGTCTCCTCACGCAAGCGGTCCTTGATCGCCTGCACCTGCACCTCCATTGCCTTCACTGCTGCGTCAACCGCCGACAAATCAGCGACGTTACTGGCTGGATACACTACACGAAAAACGAGAAATTAGGTGTCAACGTCCGATTCTAAAAGGGAGGAAAAGGGAAAAAAGTGGGAGTTCCGAAATTGACTCACTGTTTCGGGCGATAACGAATTCTTGTAATTCGGCGATTCGAGTGTTGAAGGATGATATGAGAGAATCGAGCGAAGATCCAGCTTTCTTCACATCCATGTCTCTAACTATCTGCCTGTCTCTCTAAGCTCTCTTTCTTTCTCTCTCTAAAATTTGATTTGTTTAGGGCTTTGAATTTTTTTGTAGTGTTTTGGAGGGAAAATTCCTTAGGGTCTGTTTGGTTCAACGAAGGGGAGGGGAGGGATTTTAATGGATGGGAGGGGAGGGGAGGGGAGGGGAGGGGAAGGATTTTAATTAAATATATGTTTGGTTCATAGGAGGGGAGGGGAGGGGATGAGAGAGTTTTAATTAAATATATGTTTGGTTAAAGAAGAGATGGGAGAGATTTTAAAACTAATTTACTATTTTATCCTTATAGTATTTTATAAATAAATTTAAAACAATATAGGCTTATATTATCTTTGAATTAAATAAATAATAAAATTAAAATTAAAAGCTCTACATAATACGTGTTATTAAAAATAAAATTAAAACAAATATAAGATAAGAGAATAAAAAGAATTGAATGGTGAAGCAAATATAAGAGAGATTTGTAATTAAGATAATTTTGGATTTTAATATATAAGTAGGGATGATTTAGTCAATGCATTTAATATTTAATTGCTCACTTTCTCTCCCCTCCAAAACCCCCCACTTTTGGAGGGGAGCAAAAATTGGGTTAGGAGGGATTTTGCTCCCCTCCCCTCCCCTCCCCTCCCCTCCAAAAAATTGAACCAAACAACCATTATTTAAAATAATCCCTCCCCTCCCCTCCCCTCCCCTCCAAAACCCCCCAACCAAACATAGCCTTAGGAGCGGAGTCCAAAAACACTCAAAATTTGAAATATACCTTTTGCTATGGGTCGCCAGCCACCAATCCGATCGGTTCGAACCGGCCGATTTTCGGTTCTATACTTATGTGGATTTAGAATCTGAATTGGAATTGGAATCGAACCGAATGGTTCCGGTTCGATTTCGATTTCGGTTCCATTCCATTTTTTTAATTTTAATAATGATTTTTTGTTTTAAAAAAGAATTAAACGGTTTCGGTTTGAACCGCTGGAACCGAACGGTTCGAATCACTAGAACTGACAGTTCCAGCGGTTCGATTTCAATTTGGTTAGGGGGAACCCTAACCAAACCGAAATATTACGGTTCCGGTTTCGAACCGCTGGAAATATCCGGATACCTATGACGGAGGAATTATACATATGTCATGACCTCGACCTGTATGATTCAGCGAGTTTATCTGTGATCGTCATAATTTACGGGTGGGTAAATTATGGACACGAAATTGGATTTCGTGACGGATATGCCTGAATCTAGAGAGTCTCACTAATGAAATATACTCGTAGAGCACTAGGGCAACATTTATAAATAATATTGATTATTTATAAGTCGTTTAAAGGTTAAGCGCAAAATACATGTAAAGGGACCTAATAGTCATTTCCTAATTTTTGTGTATTTGCATTTAATGTTAGATTTTATCAAATACACATTAATTAATTGTCAAATTGAGATATTTGACTAATATCATAAATATATATGTATTTGATATTTAATGTATATATAATACATATATTTAATATATTTGTATTTAAATAATTATTTAATTGTTAAATAATTAAATTAATTAAAAATATAAATATCTTAAGTTTTGATATTTAATTAAATGGCTTTAGTTGCCTTTGTTGACTTATTTGAATTGTTCATTAAAGGTGTAATGATCATTTTATCAAGTTGACAAAGCAAAAATTTAATGAAACAACAAATAAAATATCTAGATATTTTGTAATACAATTTTCGGCCAAGGCGAGTTGGCGGAGTGTAAATTGTTTTGTTTCATTTTTAGGGTTTCATAAGTTCATAAGTTACAAAAATAAACACAAAAGAGTTGAGAGAAAAAGCTTGAAGGCAAAATGAATAAAGCTTAGAAATCTTGATTTTTGTAAGTCTTTATTTAAAGCTTTCAACATGAAATATGTTTCTAACATGCTTTGCTTCATCTTGTATTGCTTTGATGTTGTCTCTTTACTTGTAGTTTGTGTTTTGATGGGTTGTGAACTTGAATGAAAGATGTATGTATGTAAGTAAGCTTAAAATGGTTTCAAATGCTTACTTTTGATTCTTTGGAAATCAAGTTGTCATTCTAGAGTTGTTGAGCCACTCTTTGGTGACCTAGAATTGTTCTATAGTTATTTCAAATTGGTGAGACTTTTTTGGTGAAGTAATGAATGGATTAAAGTGTTGGATTTTAAAGTAAGCATTTGGATTTCAAAGGCTTACTTTTGATTCTTTGGAAATCAAGTTGTCATTCTAGAGTTGTTGAGCCACTCCTTGGTGACCTAGAATTGTTATAAAGTTATTTCAAAGTAGTGAGACTTGTTTGGTGAAGTAATGAATGGATTAAAGTGTTGGATTTTAAAGATTTGGTAAAATTGGTCAATTTGATGAGATTGAAAAATTAGGGTTCATAACCCATTCCAAAATTTGGGCTTTTCATATATGTGATGTATTATGGAGTGTATATGATGCATGTAAATTTTGGGTTGATTGGATTTGATCTTGGCATGTTTTGAACAAAATGGACTAAATTGTAATTAACCACAAATTAAGGGTGCTCTCGGTAATTGACTAAAACTTGGGGATTTGTGTGCAATCTGATTTTGTTGTATTGGATATGTTGAAAAATATTTTAGAAATGATTTAGAATCTTCCAAAATTGTTTTATACAATTTTTGGACTAAAATGATCAATTTGCAAAGTTATGAGGCAATTCTGTAATTACCAAGAAATTTGATTTCTTGTGTAATTTTTCAGAATTTGATAATTGGATAATTAAATAAATAAGTTTATTTGATTGATCCGAGAAAAAATTTGAAATCGGAAAATTTTGATTTTCCACTATTTCGCTGCGTTACCGGATTTTCGCCGCGTTACCGGATTTTCTCCATAAAACCCCTACAGTAGGTTCTAGATTAGAGGGTAGAGTTGGATTGGAAATTGGTGTTGGAATATAGGGTCTGGTTAGATTAGAAGTCGGTGATAGATTAGAAGTTGATGTTAGATTAATGGGCGGAGTTGCATTAGAGATTGGTTTTGGATTATAGGGTGAGGTTGGATTAGAAGAGCCGGTATTATAATAGAGGGTGCGGTTAGATTAGAAGTTAGTGGTGGATCAGAGGGTAATGTAGGATTAAATTTGGCTCAATATTAGCCGGCGTGATTGCATTAGAAGTTGGTTCAAAATTAGAAGGTGGAGTTGAATTGAAAGTTGGTGCAAGATTAGAAAACGTTGATGGATTGTAAGTTGGCTTTATATTAGAGGACACGGTTGGACTAGAAGTTGGTGTTGGATTTGAGAGTGGGATTGCAAAGGAAGTTGGCACTGAGTTAGAGGCTCGATAAAAAACTGGAATAGGAGCTGGCGCTTGATAAAGAGCTTCACATGAAGCATGGTTGCTTACTAAAGAAAGGAAAATAATGTTGAAATGCAGAAGAATAAGAAGAAGAAAAAAAAAGAGGCCTTTAAACTCATATCTCTAATTAGTATTGTCATAGGATTGAAAATAACTTGTTTACGGTATTTATAGATAAAGTATGGTGCCAGCCGTCATCACATTCACTTGCAATCCTTGTAAATTTTGGTCTTCTTTTACTATTTTTGGGTTTATTTTACCGTTAGGTTATCACAGAAGAAAAGTTAAATGGGTTATGTTTTTGCCCATTTCATCATTTTAATGAAATTTTTTGGGGTTTAGGTTTGTACATGATAGTTCCATTTTTATTGGCAATGTCCGTGACAAAACGAGTTCAATTGAGTTATAATCTATCATGAAGATCTTTGTGCAATTGGACTGGTTTTTGGCTGCTGTGCATCAGACATACGTTCGTGGTGCGTTCGTTGCTGTGTTCGAACGATTGGCGTTAATGCTGCGTTTGTTATTTGGTTCAAACGTGTGGCGTTAGTGTCACGTTCTCCATTGGGTTCGAACAGGATTATTCCAGAGAGCATCCGTTCGTTGTGCGTTCGAGGAGCGTTCGAACGAGTCTTTCCAGTAGGCGTGCGTTCGTGGAGCATTCGAGTAAACGTTTGAACGCCAGTCGCATCTGAATGTGTTTTTGTGCCTTTTCACTTTGAAAAACCCTAGCTTTTCACCCTAATTATAAATATAACATGTAGCCACCATCCCCAGCAGTTGAAACATATTTTCCTTGAGCTAAAATCTCTCAAAGCTTTCAACCTTCTTGAATCCACCATTGAAGACTTTTTATTTTCTTGTCTTATTCATTAATGATGAGATTCAATCTTTGATAAACCTTCAACACAACTTAACCCAAAATTCACAATCCTTTAGAGTTCTTTAGGAGGAAGTTTGGTAGTTGGAGTTCCGGCGTCAGAGGTGATACAATCTACTCATACACTTCAGAGGTTCTGAAGAAAAATGTGGGTCTCGGGCTTGAGGAGTTGCCTTGAGTTCTTGCAGTATTGAGGTACTTGAGTCGGTGGAGTTGCCACCATAGGTCTTGACCATCGCTGTAAGTTTTTCTCGATATAGTGGATTGGGCTGGTAGCCGATATACCAGGAGTGGTTTCTTACTCGCACGAGTTTTCCACTTCGTCACAAAAATTACTTGTGTTGATTTTGTGTGTTTGATTTATATTTGCTGCTTTAATTTATTGTTATTATTTTTATATTTGCAGCATGTTTTAATTGTTGGTTATTGTGGTTGCTTGTTGAGATTCCATAGTTACAGTAATCATGACTTGTCCTGTTTATTATTTGTAATTCCTCTTAGGGTCAGAACCTTAGGCTAATCGCGTACTTTCAATTGGTATCAGAGCATGAACTCGATCATCGACCCATTAGCTATAGAGCGTAGTCAACCCTTAAACTGTCCGCCATTTTTTTATGGCACAAAATATTTACATTGGAAGGTTCGCATGAGAGCGTTCATTAAGTCCTTAGATGAGAGGGTCTGGATGACAGTTGAACACGGGTGGAAACCTCCTGTTGTTATAGTTGATGATGTATCTTCCCCCAAAGATAAATTGACCTGGTCGAATGATGATTTTGACTCTAGCAATAGGAACAGCAAGGCTGGTAATGCCATACATGGTGCTGTTTGTTCTGCTGAATTTAGGATAATCTATATGTGTGAGATAGCCAATGATGTTTGGGACATCCTGCAGACTGTGCATGGGGGCACTTTGTCTGTTAAAAATAATAGACTCCAGGATCTTGCTACTAGGTTTGAGGTCGCTAGAATGAAAGATGATGAGACCTTTGATGAATTTTATACTGAGATTAACGATATTGTTAACTCTAGTTTTAACCTATGTGAGACTATCCCTACCAACAGGATTGTTAGGAAAATCCTTAGATCACTGACTGATAAGTTCCTACATAAAATCACCGCCATCGAGGAAAGTAATGACCTTGATCAGCTTAATTTAGAAGACCTCGTAGGAAAACTGCATGTGTATGAGCAGAAACTTCCTATGTATCAAAAGCCCAAAACTATAGCGATGAAGATAGCGGAGGAAGTTGTTCATGGTTCGTCTAGTGATGAGGATACCCTCACGAATCATGATTTGGCCTTGTTTGCAAAGAAGTTTATGAAATATCTTAAGCTGAATAAGAGTGGTCATATTAGTGACATGGATAAGGAGGATTAACATAGAGAGAGTAGACATAGAATGAGAGAGTCTAGAGAGGATAGAGATAGTAGATCTCGTGATGTCCAGTGCTATGAATGTGAAGGGTATGGGCATGTTAGATCTGAGTGTCCCACATACCTTAGGGATAAAGGCAAGAAAGTCATGGCAGTCTCCCTTAGTGATTCAGAATGTGACGAGTCTCATAAGAATAAGAGCAATTGTATTGCCTTTACTGTTAGTGTGACTGATGAGAGAGAGATTGTTGTTAATGATGTTGATTCAGAAGTCTCTCTTGATGAGTCTGTAGATGAGGAAAGTCTTCAGGTAGCTTATTTTGAACTGTTTAATGAGAGTTTAGCTATTAAGAAAACTAATATTGAGGTCAATAAGAGGCTAAAAGGAGTAGAGCTAGAAAAGAATGAAGCTCAAGCCAAATTTAAGCAAAGCCTCTTGATGGTAGATGACCTGGATGAGAGGAACAAAGGCCTAGTTGATTGGTCCAAACTTTAGAGGCTGAACTTGAAGATGCTAGAACCCAGCTGTCTGCATTTTCTAGTGGGAATAAGAAAGTGGACCGTATGTTAGGTATTAATTTTGAGCCTAACTGTGATAAGGCGTCAACATCTAGAGCAGTGCCTAAACCTCCTAAACATGACTTAGGTAAGAAGTCTATTGAGTGTAGTCATGTGATTCCTTCGTTTATTCCTCGTCCTGTGACCCAACCTCGATCTAGAGGTAATGTTGGTAAACCTCGCTCTCATCCGAGGTTTGTGCCTGTGTGCCATCACTGTGGCAAGGTTGGACACATTAGGCCTAAGTGCTTCATGTTGCACAAGCAAAAGAAGAAGCCTAAAAGTGTGTCACCTAGATTTGATTCTTCAAATCTAGTTTCTCAAGTTTCTGCGCTAACCAAACAAGCTAATTTTCTTAGTGAGAAACTTGCTTTGTTGATTGAGAATACTCATGTGAACGAGATTCCTAGAAAGATTTGGGTGAGGAAGCAAGATGTCTTCCCATATACTTCTGAATGTCTTGATCCCGATAGGCATGATGAGAGTGCACTCCGGTGTAACTCTTCTTAAAAGTTGTATTTGTTTTCCCATTGCATGTGTGCTCGCGTGTGTTTTATATTTTTGCACGTTTATTTTCTTTTCACTGCATATGGGTGTGTGTGTTTTATTTTTGTTATATGTCCCTTGATATATATGATGGAAACCCGGACATAAATTTCACAGCCGATTCCAAATGAACGGTAGTATGATCTGTACTCGAGATACAACTCCACGTGCCATTGGATATTGACAAGCCGTTTTGTGTCTTAATTTTTTTTGTATTAAAACTGAAAAATCAAATATATATATATATATATATATATAATTTGAAAAAGGCCAAAAATATTTTTATGGCTGGTTAGAGCATAAATAACACGTACATGTGATCATGGTATGTAGGATATATGGTTATACATGTATAATATGCTTCTATTTTTCTTGATGCTCTATATGAATATGTGTGTGTGATAAAATCCCTCAGTATATCTTGTGTTTGCACCTCACATACACGATTTTATTATGTCAAGGCTTGATCGCATGTATGAGTTTTTGGACTAGCAATCTAATTTCTACAATACTTTGTTCACTAAATAGTGTGACCTTTGACTAGATGACATTGTTATCCCGTTGTAAAAGCAAAAGGAAATTAAAAAAAAATTATGAGACTCAAGTGCAAAAGAGCCAATGAGGGCAAATTCAAAAGATAAGGGCAAAAACATTTCACTCGAAAGAGGTTTTATTTATGAGCTCATGATATTTATGGGGAAAATAACATAGCATGCAACCAATGTTGCTTAATTTCAGGTCCTATTGGTGCTGGGTTTGAACATCTATTTTTGTGGACTTGGTTTGTTAAGAGATTGATTTCTTTGGTTGTGTCCAGCTCATAAAAATAAGGTCTTAAGCCTTGATTCGTTGTGCACTTTATTTTTCACGCAAGTGCTTGATATGCTTTGGTGTTTATGTCACATGCATAAGTGTTGTATTTAGCCACTTTTAAAATGATGCATATTGTTTCATGTCATAAACAGCTGAATACTGACTGTGTATCATTATATCTTGAAATGATGTTTCAGTCAGTTTTGACATGATTTGTTTGTTTATCTCATTGTGTGCTTGTATATTCTTCATATCACTGCATATCATTTATTTTGCATATCATTGAGTGTTTTCTTCCCATTTGATTATTTATTTACTATCTGAGTTAGCCTGTTAGTGAGGGGGAGTAAGCCATGTTTGTTTATGCTCTTGCATGTGTTTGTCTCATGTTTTTTTTTTCCTGTTTCCTTTATCCTTTGTCATTTCGTGATAAAAATGGGGAGAGTAGTTTAAGGGGGAGTAGTAGCGTAAGATATCCTTTGATATCTCTGTTTTACGGGGAGTTTAGATTAAGGGGGAGAAAGATATCAACCTGTACATGCATGAGTTTATACATGTTTTATATTATACTTGATAATCCCAATGATTTTCACGGAATATTATTGTTTGAGGATGTTTCGGGTAAACAGGTTTTGTTGCTGAAGTGGCATTATTTTCAAGACTACTTGGTTAGGTATTAGATCGAGTCATAATATATTAAGTCACTGTTTTGATGGTTGACAACTGACTATTTTCTTTCTGGGTCTATTATCGTAGTCTTTGTATTAGGTAGTGTTTTGTCACGGAATGTCAAAAAGGGAGATTGTTAGTTCCATTTTTTATTAGCAATATCCGTGATAAAATGAGTTCAATTGAGTTATAATTTATCATGAAGATCATTGTGCAATTGGACTGGTTTTTGGTTGTTGTGCATCAGACATACGTTCGTTGCTGTGTTCGAACGATTGGCGTTAGTGCTGCGTTCGTTATTTGGTTCGAACGTGTAGCGTTAGTGTCATGTTCTTCATTGGGTTCGAACAGGATCATTCCAGAGAGCAAACGTCTGAGGCACGTTCTTGTTGAGTTCGAACGGGATCATTCCAGAGAGCATTTGTTCGTCGTGCGTTCGAGGGGAGTTCGAACGAGTCTTTCCAGTAGGCGTGCGTTCGTGCAGCGTTCGAGTAAACGTTCGAACGCCAGTCGTATCTGAACGCATTTTTATGCATTTTCACTTTGAAAAACTCTAACTTTTCACCCTACCTATAAATAGAATATGTAGCCACCATCCCCAGCAGTTGAAACATATTTTCCTTGAGCTAAAATCTCCCAAAGCTTTCAACCTTCTTGAATCCACCATTTAAGACTTCTTATCTTCTTGTCTTCTTCATTAATGGTGATATTCAATATTTGATAAACCTTCAACACAACTTAACCCAAAATTCTCAATCCTTTAAAGTTCTTTAGTAGGAAATTTGGTAGTCGGAGTTCCGGCGTCATAGGTGATACAATCTACTCAGAGACTTCAGAGGTTCTAAAGAAAACCGTGGGTCGCGGGCTTGAGGAGTTGCCTTGAGTTCTTGCAGTATTGAGGTACTTAAGTCGGTGGAGTTGCCACCATAGTTCTTGACCATCGCTGTAAGTTTTTCTCGATATAGTGGATTGGGCTGGTAGCCGATATACCCGGAGTGGTTTCTTACTCGCACGAGTTTTCCACTTCGTCACCAAAATTACTTGTGTTGATTTTGTGTGTTTGATTTATATTTGCTGCTTTAATTTATTGTTATTGTTTTTATATTTGCAGCATATTTTAATTGTTGGTTATTGTGGTTGCTTGTTGAGATTTCATAGTCAGAGTAATCAGGACTTGTCCTGTTTATTATTTGTAATTCCGCTTAGGGTCAGAACCTTAGGCTAATCGCGTACTTTCAGTACAACTTGCATAAATAACACACGATTGTGTAAAAAATTTAAGACAAATAAGGAAAAGTTTACCATTTTTTTCGACTTGAACTGTTGTGCTGCCCTTGTCAATTTATATATGTGGCTATGTGTTCGTGATTCTATTATCTATCATTTCGTATAGAATTTAGTGAGTTTATAATCTATTTTATATTTTCGGTATAATATTTATAAGTTACTTTATACTCTAATTTCTTACCGCATAATTAGAATTTGGTATGCTGTTAGGTATTAACTAACTTTACAAGTGGTGTAGAAATTATAGTCTCTCATGCCAATAACACTATGTATATAATAATTCGGGATTCAAAAATATATGATATATAACATCACATTATTAGAAATTATCGTGCATTTAATTAATGATAAGTGATATCAACCGAAATATAAACTATATTAAGTATTAGCAATGCATTACTACACTCACACTTAGCTCAAAGACGGTTTTGAGTTTTGAATGCATCTTTAAATAGCTAAGGTAATTATAAATAAATGATAAAAACATAATTTTTTTTTAATTTTTTTTTATAATTTTAATTTCCAAATTTTTGGATACTTAAATTACAGATTTTAATAATGGGTTATTAATTTTAATTATGACACAATATAATATGTTATTGTGTGACAATTAAAAACACACGCTATGTGACATATATTTTATAGGGGTGGCAAAACGAATCAACGAATTGAATTTGTATCGAATCTTAAACGAATCGAATCAAAATATGATGAATTCGTATTCGATTCGTTTATTAAACGAATCCTAATATCAGGATTCGTATTCGATTCGTTTATTAAACGAATCGAATACGAATATTCGTTTATTCGTTTAGTCAATGATATTATTTAATAAAATAATTTATCACACTTGATTTACATTAATTGTTCATAAATATATACATGTGAAATATGTAATTAATATATTTAATAAAAATACTTCACCAAATATCGAAAATGTTATTTTTTTCTATAATATTTAGCTATAATTTCTCGAATATTAATTGAAAACTAACATGAACTAGTAAATAAAAATAATAAAACTAATCCTAAACGAATCAATGAGCTTAAATTCGTATTCGATTCGTTTAATAAACGAATCGATTTGAATCGACCCATTTATTAAACGAATTCATTTTTTCAAACCCGTATTCGCTTTAAAGTGAATCGAATCGAACGAATAAACGAATCATGACCCAAATTGTCATCCCTAATATTTTATTTATCATATTTATGTGACATGATCTATAATGATACATCCGAAAACAATTATAGAGTCCTCGAATGACAATTTTTACCATTATTGTCAGTCTTTTTTCATGTAGATCTTATAGGAATTAGCGGGGATTACTAATCACACTTTCTATCGATTCATGAAAAGCCGCATTCATGGGAATTGGAATTGTCGCCTTGGTTCCTTCAGGATTTCAAATCTGGGATGTTCGTTTTATAGTAAAAGTGAAAAATGATTATAATTTTCTTAATTGACTTTATTGGGATTTTAAATCCCATTTTAATTAAACGCATAGTTAATTTGATTTTGGAGACACCCTTGAAATCGATGTATCTTATGTCTCTTGTTTGGTCCGGAACATTGTCCCTAGTAAGTTCATACATTCATTTTAATTAATCCACAATTCTTTATTGTTAATATAATAATATTATCAGTGACCTTAAAAAGGCACAATGTCAAATATATTTTATAGTAAAGGTGGTGTTTTTTTTTTTTTTTTTTTTTTTGCTGTCACCAACTTTTTGAGACCTATTAAATCTATACATTATATAATATATTAGATAAAAAAAAAAAAAGATTGTAGAAAGGATATCAAGTCAGCCTATTAAAGTAGTATATCCGGCTAATTGCTCTCTTATCATTTCAGAGAAAAGTGAGTTTTAGTAGACTCCACCACTTTAATACTTTGATATCTACTCAACTAAAAATGTTACTTGATCAACACATTTTTTTTTAAATAATTGAAAATTTCACCATCAAAGTATTCATTTTTGGTTCAAACGGAACATGTAAAATCTCTGTCTGTCTCAAATTCTTACAAGAAACGTATTTCTTAAATTCGAAACCAGAACCTTAAGATCAGACCAGACTTGAACCTTACACTATCAAACCACGCCACTTGGAGACATGATTGGTCAGACATATATATTCCTACCTTTTTTATATTATAATTTGATGGGGGTTAAATTTCATGGTGCCAAGAATTAAAGTATAAATTTTCTCAGGGTGAATAGAACTTCAAACTACATACATATTCATCTAACTGTAACTGACTTATAGCTGCCGTCCACATTTAAGAAACCGACCAATATATCTCATATATAATGGCTGCCCATGATCAATAGGTCTGTTCATTTACGACCACAATAACAAGGATATGATGATGAAGCCATATTTTGAATATCTTTTCTCTTGATCTAATTTGGCAACTTGTGCTAACTGTTTAGCCTGAATTTGATTTTGATGTTTATGATGAACAATGTTTCATACAGTGAATGCCAAAACAACTACAGCACCAAACATAATAAAAGTAGTTATCAATTTGATGTGAAATCTTTATAATATCTTCGTAGAGACAAAATTTACTATACGACGTAGTATTACATCACTCATATATTAACTAATAATAACTTGTCGCGCTTGTTAAAATAATAAAAAATTAAACAAACGATAATTATATTTAATACAACTTCACTTGATTAGTTATACGATAGTATCAAAGAATTAGTTTTTGATAGATTATACATTCCATTTAACATTAGCTCATATGTGTCATACTCATTATATCTATTCATTCATTGACCAATATGGGAATTGTATACGCATTTTCATTCTTGCGAAAAGCTAATAATCAAAATGATACTGTTGATGATCAGAAGGGAAGAAGGAAAGATTGAAAGAAAAATGATAAGATTAAGAAAGCAAAGAGATGATCTCTCACTTAGAAGCATTAATTAACAAAACGTATGATTTACATCAAATATGAGTTAAAATAAAGGCTTAATTAGTAACTCACTAAATCCACCATAACCTATGTTATAAAGTCATATAAATTAAGCGCGTTATGCCCTAGCTAGGATATTGAGGCTCGATATGATATCTAATCTGCTGCAGATCAACAGATTAATTACACGCCTCTATTACACTTGAAGGAAATATGAGAATAATATTAAAGGGAGGAAAACAAATTAGTACTTGTTTTTCAGTTGTGAGAAGGAGGATGTGTCTTTGGGGGTGAGTAATCTGAGTTCAAACCAGGATGTTTTTCGCCACGTTTATTGCGAGGCAAACGCCATGAAACTGATACTAGAGACGACTGATCAGTAGTTTTAACAGCACCATCTGAAATTATTGTTTCGGTATTTGTGCCTTTCAGCTTCTGATCAGCTTTATCATCAAAGCTGGTCTTTCTGTTATTGCTGTCTCCTCTGGCTGCTTCAACCTCATTCGACTTATTATAATTAGTAGTCTTTGCCAAAACTGGTACCTTGTCGATTCCCTTCTCATCACTCTGCACAAAACCAAGAAAAGACGTCAAAGAACAGGAACAAACGATGATAATAGTAACATAAATTAACACGCAAATATATATAAACCAATATTCAATCCTGACTTTAGTTTGTGTTGAGCACTAAATCAATTAATTAGATAAATTTTGACAATTGATTCAGTGTTTAAATGTACCGATATATTATTGACTAATTACCTTGGCATTAGGAATGTGAAATTTCTTTTCAAGTTTCTTATCATCAATGGTGCCGAGAGGCCGGGCATTGCAGGCATGTAACAAAGACAGACATAAAAAGAAAAAAAGAAGAGAATACGAGATCGACATATCAAGAGATGAGTCTCTAATTATAACAATAGGAAGAGAAGTTAAGTCTAGGTGTTGTTGGAGAATAGTAGCACTAGAAAATTAACAAGCTATGGAAAGTGGAAGTGAAGCTACTGATGTATTTATAATAAGAACATTAAATGCAGGTTTGAAAGGAGATTTAAGAGGTTCTATTGAAGAACATGCGTGTGTTTGGGTGAGGTGAAGTAACAAAGGAAATTGAAGATATGGCAAGCCTCCCCTTTTGTCCCTTCTCTTTCACATTTCAATCAATATTGGGTCCCAAGAAATTAAACAGAACCCCTCACCAGGGAAAGAGAAGCAACATAAATCCCAGCTTCTAGCTTTTTGTAGATATATTGAGAGCGAGAGAAAGAGAAGTGTACATGCAGAGTTCAAAAAAAAAAAATAATTTTTTTTTTTTTTGTTGTCCTTTTGAAATAATATATAAAAATAAAGAATGGAAAGCAAGTAGGACCATATAGTCCATTAAAGAAATGCTAATTAATTGTAATTACCTAGAACCTCCTTGCTTGATTTCCATTTGCATGGTTTTGTGTTCTCCTTGTTCCTTGCCCTAGCCCGCCCTTTTTTCTAAGGAAATTTTATACTATATGTCATATTTTATTAGCTGTACTTGTACTTCTGAAAAGTGGGAAGCCTTTTCAGGTTTAACAAGAAGACACCAAACATTCTCTTACAGTTGCTTTATATGACCTATATGCACCCATTTGTCCCACGAGCAACTGAAAACAAAACTTGATTTTTGTGTTCTCTTTAAAATATTCAGACCACTGATTTTCTTAAATTCCAGTCCAGTTCGGAAAATTCCAGGATGAGTTACCCATTCGCTAGGTAAATGTTTTTTTTTTTTCCGGGAAGTTGCTTTGTAAGCATTTTGTCATCATCAACATCCTCCTCGACAATACATTAAGCTTCCTGAACTTGAATGTACGTAGATGTCACATAGTTATAAAATAATTGCATGAAACTGTGGCGTGTCATTATATTGTATCAAGTGAACTCGTGACGTGTAACCTTAATGCAATCAAAGAATTCAATTTCGAAATCAATTATCAAGATTTAAATAATGTGAATTTATTGATTCAATATTCGACACAAACTCAATTATAATAATAAATAGTATATATTGTCCATTGCATTTGTAGGTAGGTGGGACCAAGTGGCTAACATAAACAGTCAAATACAAGCGTGGGGTCTACATAAAGGATCGAGGGAGGCAAGGTTACATGGATCATCCCTTCTTTGTTATTCTCGCGCGAAACACAAAAAGAGTGACCTAACCGTCGATACCGCCCTACATAACACGTGGCGCACACCCATGTGACTCATTCATTTGCCACGTGGACATGGACCCAACGTGTGGAAAGCCCACGTCTTTGGTCTTCTAATGGGTGGTCCACATTACTCTTGCACTGATAGAGGTGGTAAATGAGTAGATTTTATCCCTAAATTTGATTATTATTTATTAATATTGAAAAATATTAAAAATATTATATTATTAAATTTTGAATTGATACTCTTAATATATTTTTCAAACTCGAACTTAAATAAAAAATTATAATAAATTGGACTCTCCAAAATCCGACCCATTACCCAACTTTACCCACGCCATTGCGAGATTTCATTTCATGATAAGAGGACGTCCGCATTGGATCTTCTTTACTCTTTTTTTTTTTTTTGGATCGAGTTGATACGTTTGGTTTTGGAACATACGTTTGTAAGTATTAGTTGTGTAATGGGCAGGCTCGTGAGGTTTGGTGGGGGGGATGTTGGGTAAGAGCGACGGCGCGACAGGCTCGGGTTCCGATGCGGCTTGGGATTCGGGCTTGGGTCGTTGACAATCGGATCCACTCGGTGTGTCTTGTTAAAGTTTAGCAGTCTTGGTCGACTCGGCCCCGTTGTCCCCACGTCTGTTTTATAACTCAATCCCCACATCATGGGTTTTATTTTTATAGAGAAAACGTCCATAATTCAAGATGGTTTCGACTAAGGACTAAGGAGATAGTTGTCATTTAAAAAAAAAAAAAAAAAAGGAAATGGGTAAATATAAATATATTTTAATTTCTTACCTCCGATAAAATCAAATCTAAATATTGTATTTTGAAAGCGTTTGTTTTCCTCAATTCTAATACGCCTCCTAGGGCTTTGCAAAACTTAATTTGATTTACTCAGTATTTTCAGAACCAGATCGATAATCGAACCAATGTTATAAATATTTTAGTGGGTAATTGGTTCGATCGGTTGAACCGTTCCAAAAAAACCCATAGAACCGGATGACGTAATATATAGTCCATTTAAAATTAAAAATTTAAAAAATTTTGAACCAATCTGATTCGGTTCGTTAGTTTTACCGATTTTTCCAAATTAATTTTTAACGTTTTACTAAATAAAAAAATAGTGAAGTAAAAAATAGTTTTATTTAATTCACAAATATAAAAAAAAATATATTAAGTTTAAAAAAAAAAAAAAAATTGAATCTGCCCTATTCGGTTCGTCAGTTTTTAACATTTGTTTCCAAACTGATTTTTAACATTTTACCATACCAGACTCACTGCTACATCGACCTATTCAACCAATCGATCCGCTACAATCTATATATATATATATATCTATATATATAAGTTCAAAATTTTTAAGACTCTTTATCGCGCCACATGGCGCTCACTGTTAAATTCTTTTAAATAAAAAACATATTACAATAAGAATAAATTAATTTGTAAAATTAAAATATCTCTAGAATTAATTTTATTATTAAAAAATTAAAATAAGAAACTTATAATAAAATATCCTATTAAAATAAGAAACCTATTAATTTATTTTAATACGTGTCACTTAATCTCTACAATATTTTTTATTATTAAATTATAAAATTAAAATATCTCTAAAATTAAATTTTATTTTAAAGTTATAAAATTTAAATAATAAGTTATTAAATAAGAAACTTATTGCGATATAAAAATAGAATCTCTTATTTATTATTAAATTATAATATTAAAATATCTTTGTAATTTTTTATTATTCAATTATATAATTAAAATAAGAAACATATTACAATATAAAAATACAATCTTCGATTAAAATAAGAAACCTATTAATTTATTTTAATACGTGTCACTTAATCTCTACAATATTTTTTATTATTAAATTATAAAATTAAAATATCTCTAAAATTAAATTTTATTTTAAAGTTATAAAATTTAAATAATAAGTTATTAAATAAGAAACTTATTGCGATATAAAAATAGAATCTCTTATTTATTATTAAATTATAATATTAAAATATCTTTGTAATTTTTTATTATTCAATTATATAATTAAAATAAGAAACATATTACAATATAAAAATACAATCTTCGATTAAAATAAGAAACCTATTAATTTAATAAATTAATTACTAATAAATAAGAAACTGATTATAAAATAAAAACATAATCTCTTATAAAATAATAAATCTATTAATTTATACTTGACATCTAATCTCTACAATTAATTTTTTATCGTTAAATTTTAAAATTAAAATATCTCTAAAATTATTATTTTTAAAATAATGAAATTAAAATAAGAAAAATATTACAATATAAAAATAAAATATCATATTTATTATTAAATTATAAATTGAAAATATCTATATAATTTGTTTATTATTAAAAGTACAATTGAAATAAGAAATCTATTGCAATGTAAAACCATAACCTCCTATTAAAATAAGAAATACATTAATTTAATTAATTAATAATATAATTTCTCATTATTAAATTATAAAAATAAGTTCAATTAAAAAAATATATGTGATACATAATCTCTATAATTAATTTTGATTACTTATTATAATAAAAAGATATATTGTAATCTAATATTAAAATAAATAAAAAGATATTTGTGACATTTAATCTCAACAAATATTTGTATTAAAACATATTACAATATTAAAACATAATTTCCTACTAAAATATAGGGGTGTTCGCGGTGCGGTTCAGATCGGTTTTTTCGTTTTTCACTTCAAACCGCGCGGGTTGGCGGTTTGGGAAATTAGAAACCGAAACCGCAAATTTGATAAGGAAAACCGCGACGGTTCGGGTTAGCGGTTTGGATTATAAATTTTTTTAAGGAAAGTTTGTGTGTTTTCACATATTAATTGAAGAGAAAAAATACTTAATATTTATACATTGCATATTGTCATATAATCATTAAATATCTTAAATTTCATGGTTAAAAAGAAGAAAAATATAAAATAATATATAATTTGAACGCGGGTCGGCGGTTTAGGCGGTTCGGGTCGCGGTTTGAGTCAAAATTTACGGTTTTAGGCGGTTCGGGTCGCGGTTGGGTCAAAACCGCACACCGACCCGAAATTTATGGTTCGTTTCCGATTGACTAGAAATTATTTTTAATTTTTTTTTCAAACCACACGTTGCGGTTCGGGTTGGTGCGGTTCGGGTCGGGTTGTGGTTTGACCTTAAACCGTGATCACCCCTACTAAAATACGAGACCTAAATAGCAGTCGTCCACAAAAGTTGATAATTTTTTAGTTTTTGGGTTTATTATTATCCTTTATTTTACATAAAATTATTTTTATAAGTTTTTTTATGAATTTTTTTAATTATTTGTTATGCTTCATAATGTTGAATCTAATTATTAGCTATTGCACAACGGCAGTCAAGATTTCATGTTCAATAACAGATTTAAACTTGAATTGAATAAATTACATTAAATTTCATTGGAGTTCATCCGAACGAAAATTAAATGATTTTAAAGTTATTTATAATTAATAATATGTTTTCAAATGAAAATATAAGACGAGAGAAAAACTCTAATGTGAATTAGAAACACTTTTTGAGAATTGATAGACAAACAAATGAGATATAAATATTAAATCTAAATAAATCAATTATCTCCCTTATACTATAAACCAAAATAGATAAACCCAAATAGATGCTGATCATTTACAAAATAAATACCTAAAATATTTAGTATAATATAAAATTATACTAAAAAATATGCTCAACCCGGGCTTACACTAAGTTTAATAACACTGCCTAAGGACTAAGGTGGGCTTAAAAAAGATAAATATTTTCCTCATTTCAATTGCACGTAAATGGTTCGATGTGGACCGAAAATGCCAACCCTCTTCTTCTTTATTTCTCTTTTTTTTTTTTTTTTGGCCTGCTTTTGTCCGAGTGGGCGTCTTTACGATGCAAATCGCCTTTTAGACCAGTTTTTTATTAAAAAAAAATTAAAATCGTCATGGTTTCCCACGAATATGAGGTGTTATTTTATTATTGGTTTTGAAAAAAATTACATGTAGCCTCACCCGTACATTAGCACCTCGAATTATAAAAGTACACACTCACGGCTAAAATGATACAATGATAAAATTTTATGAACTAAAGTATAAAATGTGTAAATAAAGTTAGGTAAAATTATACGTTTTTAAAATTATAGGGGGTCGGAAAATTTATAAATTTAAACCAACGATCCAAACTGATTTATTTAGATCAGTTCGATTTGAAAAAAAATATAGGTTAGATCGGTTTAGGCTAAATCTAAACCTACGTCAATGGATCGGTTTAAATTTCACACTCAAAACGACTTTCCCTAGCTTTTGAGCCCAAAAACGATGTCGTAGCTGTAGACTAGAGTTAAAATGGCAAATAGTTCCATTTCCATCAGTAAAGGGAAACATATCCCACTTCAATGGAATATAAGTTATTCATCAATCAACAGTCTGGGATCACATAGTTTTGACTTTTGACCAATTATATACACATTGTACACAGAGTAAAAACGTACATGCGAAAGGAGAGGAGAGGAGAAGAAATATACGGCACAAAGCCGGAAACGTTAAATGCAAGGTGAAGAGGTAAAAGATAAGGGGCTGCAGCCGATGATGATGATGCTACCCAAATGTGTTTTCTCCGCTGTAAGTAACATAGAGAAACCCATCATCATCCTTCTTTTCATCGTAAATGGTAGACATTACTGCTCCTGCAGAAATAAAAGTACTTTAGATACCTCCAATATTAAACAATGTGATAGGAGAGAAGAGTGGGGGAATAGGCTTGCAATGCATACCTGTGGGTGGCAGGATATTATCCACAAATATGAAGATTGCCTTTTCTGCACTAAGTTTAATTCTCTTCCGTATCACATAGACGAATTGACCCACCGTTAAGTCGGCTGGGACTAAGTACCTGCGACATTGCAACCATGTCAATCCACACAATTTATGACTGTTCATGCATTGATACCAAAAATGGATTGCCCATTGTGGAAATCCCAATCAAAGATTTATTGGCCCTCAAAATGGATAACCACTTAGTTTGGGGTACATGACAAGAAAAAGCAACCCACAAGTATAAAAACTAGACCACAGACAAATCTGAGTACTATACCAAACATAGGATAATAACAATGATGCTGATCAGGATCAAAATGAGTACTATTAGTGGCAATAAATTGGACTCTTGATCTCTGTCACGGTAACACAGAGAAAAGCTTTTGCACCACAAATCAGTACTCACTTTTTCTTGTCAATCGTAGGGATATCACTTCTCTCGGTCTTTTCCACGATCACCTACAAAGTGCAGTAGCAAGAGTTGATAGAAGTAAGATTGAGGGATACCATATATATTAAAAAATTGACGATGCCTTTGAAATAAAGTGACACACTTTTAGCATGCATGGAGAAGATGAAGTTCATGTAAAAGCCAGGCAAGAATTAATCGAAGCGATAACCATCACTGACACTAGTGATCAAATATTCACACGAACTTGAAAGCAGATGCTGTTATCACAATAGCATACAACAAATAGCTAGAACTTGATTCTGTTTGCAAAGAAAAGACTACTTTGGGCTCCAATCCAAAGGGTGCAGTTCAAATGAAACCCATTCTTCTATTAGCCCACGTCCAAATATTCTACACTAAACTACATTCACCAGCCAAGCAAATATGTTTATATGGATGCATTCCCATGAACCCTAACACCATTCTATGATAGAGTGATCTGCCTAGACTAACACATACATCATATTTGGGGGCAAGCACAAATGAAACAAGCAAATGACTAAGAGACTGGATGTGTGACTATTCTCCACAGAGATAATATATTCAAAATCAATAAAATGGTTGGCAGATGTCCGGCATTTCGGCCAATGATTTCACATATTGAGCCAGAAAACAAATACTTACCAACTGTGAAAAATATAAACATCATTAAGTGAAATTTCTATAATTGGATTATGAAACCATTAGAAAGTACCAAGCAAATAAGCAATGAACTTCTAAAGCTCATATTTACATAATAAAGTGATCGTACTACACCAGACAATATCCTACAGGTGCTATAAGAAGTTCAATAAGTCACAAGATAGAGCCAACAAAAAATTAAATGGACGATGCTACTTCGATGCACATTAACCAATCAAGAGAGAATAATCAATGTCAAATCAGTGCATCATTTAATCTTTTTTCCTGTGGAAACGTTGGAAACCCGTAGCCAAACCACCCAACCCGGGCTTAAGCGGATAGGTAAACCCCCGGCTGACTCAAACTCTTACCAGAAATGCACGCATGGACTCGAACTCAGGACTGACAAACAAGTCCTAAACCCTTTCCACCCAGGTGTGCATCATTTAATCTACCAATTCAATACTGTTAAAAAGCAGTCAATTACAATAACACAACAACAAAAAATATAATAACGATCATTACATCGCATCAAAATAACGATTAAGACTGAAAAAAAAGTAACGTTGGATTCTCACTGGAATTCTATCTGGGTATTTTCCCTAATTCTTTCTGCTCAGCAGCACGCCTTTTTTCTGCAAATACAAAATTGATACGAATTAAATAATTAATTGGACTCTGATTAAAACATGTGAGCAAATTTTTAGGGCAAAAAAAAAAAAAAAACGCACCAAATTCATGCTCAATCTTGAAGCTGCTTTTAGTCATTTTCGTTAATTATACTGCAGAACAAGAACAGAACCCTAAGATCGACAATACCGAAATAAATACATAAATAAAGAATAATTAAAAAAAAATATCATTTGAATTAAACTAACAATGATAACCAAATCAATAGGTTAAAAGGGCAAGGAAATTCAGTCAATTATCAAACGGTGTAATTGGTTGCCGATAATTCAATTTCAAGAAACTGAGAGAAATTAAAGAACGACTTACAATTGAAAATTTGAAAGGAAGGATATGAGAATTGGTTGGAAGCACGGATATATATATATAATAAAGGAAAAACCCACCTTGAGGCCCCTGTACTCTCAATGGTTTTTACATTGCACCCCTGTACTAAATTTTCTACACATTGCACCCTTGTACTCTCAATATTTTTTACATTGCACCCCTGTACTAAATTTTCTACACATTGCACACCCCTGCACTCTCAAAAAATTGACATTTCACACCTTATTTATAACGGCAAGTTAACAAAGTTGAGAAATATTCTGACATCACCCACCCTTATTTGTGTCATATATGTCTGGTTTAGGAAGAAGCACTTATGCTAAAAAGAGAAGAGCTAAAAAAATAAGTGTTTGCTATAAATGTGCACGCATGACATGTAATACTCGTTGTCGTTCTTTAGGAATGATGTCTGATAACCAACATCTTGAATGTTTTTTTTGTTGTTCATTAATAACACTCCAAGATCGTAGTTTTGATCTAATTTTTGCAATAAATTAGTTGGATTTTTGAATGTATCAGAATGAGCATAATATTTATGCGCCCTAACATATAGTTATGCGCCCTAGCATAATTTCAAAGTAAAAAAATTGCTCAGTCCAATCCGAAATAAGGGTGGGTGATGTCAGAATATTTCTCAACTCTGTTAACTTGCCGTTAAAATAAGGGTGAAATGTCAATTTTTTTTACAGTGCAGGGGTGCAATGTGTAGAAAATTTAGTACAGGGGTGCAATGTAAAAAACATTGAGAGTACAAGGGTACTGTGGACGCCGGAATTCGGCCGAGGTCCTCAATCAGAATTTGTAAGTTGGGGGCATTAGCGATCCTGCAAGACAAAGGTAGAATGAGCGGGAGTGGACTGCCCACCGGTGTGGTGGGTGCCGGGGGCACTCCGACGCCCAAGTCAGTAATATGAAATGAGCAGTAAATATGTAAATGTGAAAGTAAGGTTTGATGTTACCTTGAACTATTTTGGTGACCGTGAGGGTGGTGGTCGGTGTATAGGGGATGAAGAGCTCTAAGAGAGCTAGTGAAAGAGGGCATAGACTTGTAAGAAAGAAATGAAACCTCAATTGTAGAACTCTCTCCTCCTCTTCTGGATTTCGTTTCTATTTATAGATGAAAATGATCATCTTTGGTAACTGTGGTAGGTCCCATAAGGTGCTCGAATAATAGATAAAAAACTAAGGCAGGTGGGAATCATAAATTAGGTAAAGTGGAGGTGGTTGACCTAACTAAAAGCATTTGATTTGTGACCTAATTTGTCCACTAACTTGAAAATCTTTGGGCTTGGTTTCTTTGGGCTTTGCATACTTCCTGGGCTTTGAGGTAAAAGACGGTTTTTTGCCCTCGGCCCAAATTTGGCCCATACAGTTTGTCCCTTACTCTCTAAGTCAAAGAATTTTTGTTTTAGAGAGTATATTTATCCGTGTCGTATGTGAAAAAAGAGTGTAAGAATGTATTACCTTCTGCCAAATGTCGTATCAAAATATATACAAAAACGTGGGTTTCTGTTTGCATGCATCTTAGCTTCTTGATTTATCTAGGGTCATGGAGTTCGTGTCTTTGACCGAACTGAAATAGAATTTCAGGAGTTCATGAGTCCAGGGGAATGTTCCTTGTCGACTGAACCAAACGGTAGTTCAGGTGTATGCTTTGACTCGACATGAGTCTAGGGGAATGTCCTTTATCGACTGAACCAAACGGTGGTTCACGAGTTTACTTGACTCGACATGAGTCCAGGGGAATGTCCCTTGTCGACTGAACCAACGGTGGTTCAGGAGTTTACCTGACTCGACATGAGTCCAGGGGAATGTCCCTTGTCGACTGAACCAAACGGTGGTTCAGGAGTTCACTTGACTCAACATGAGTAGGGGAATGTCCCTTGTCGACTGAACCAAACGGTGGTTCAGGAGTTTTCTCGACATGAGTCATGATGAGACTGACGATGAATGAGTCGACTCGACGGAGGGTTCAATGTGCTGTTGACACGATTGTCGACTGTCCAAACGGTTTCAAGAGTTTTCTTGACTCGACATGAGTCCAGGGGAATGTCCCTTGTCGACTGAACCAAACGGTGGTTCAGAAGTTTTCTTGACTCGACATGAGTCCAGGGGAATGTCCCTTGTCGACTGAACCAAACGGTGGTTCAGGAGTTTACTTGACTCGACATGAGTCCAGGGGAATGTCCCTTGTCGACTGAACCAAACGGTGGTTCAGGAGTTTTCTTGACTCGACATGAGTCCAGGGGAATGTCCCTTGTCGACTGAACCAAACGGTGGTTCAGGAGTTTTCTTGACTCGACATGAGTCCAGGGGAATGTCCCTTGTCGACTGAACCAAACGGTGGTTCAGGAGTTTACTTGACTCGACATGAGTCCAGGGGAATGTCCCTTGTCGACTGAACCAAACGGTGGTTCAGGAGTTTTCTTGACTCGACATGAGTCCAGGGGAATGTCCCTTGTCGACTGAACCAAACGGTGGTTCAGGAGTTTACTTGACTCGACATGAGTCCAGGGGAATGTCCCTTGTCGACTGAACCAAACGGTGGTTCAGGAGTTTTCTTGACTCGACATGAGTCCAGGGGAATGTCCCTTGTCGACTGAACCAGATGAAGGTCAGGATAATCCCCATACTACGGGTCAAATGACCAGAGGATTTACAATATATTCTGACCAAATGAAGGCCAGGTCTTCTTTTTGACTATTCCTGAGTCAATGGGCATTGTTCCATATGGAGGATGTTCCATTGTCTTATGTATCAAGACGACCATACGTATTGATAAAGGTATAAGGGAGTCTACAAATAATAGATCTGATGAAAGTCTAAGAAGATTTCATTCTACAACACTTGAAAAAGTACATCAAAGTTTACATTACCCGATGAAGGTCCAAGAAAGTCTACACACTCCACTATACCTAATGAAGGTACATTGGAGTCTACAGATTCCGTATATGATGAAGATCCACATGGGTCTTCATTCTTCATTCTACATGATCTAATATGAGTCAATGAGGATCTTTACTCTACTAGACTTGAAGAAGGTCTAGGAGAGTCTTTCCTTCTCATACTACTAGTTCTGAAGAAGGTCCAGATACTACTGTCGAATGGACTATCAAACGGACCTGATGAAGGTCCATAAGGTACAGTTGGATGAACCTAATGATTATCTATGAGAATCTTCATACTACAAGACCTGATGAAGGTCACGAGACTACTGTCGAATGGACTTGATAAAAGTCCAAAGAATGAAATTACTTATTCTCTTAATGAGGATTTATGAGACTACGGTCGAATGGACTTTATGAAAGTCCAAAGAATTCATTACTCACTCTCCTAGACCTGATGAAGGTCCATGAGACTACAATAGATAAACTTGGTGAAAGTCATCAATGTCATCTTCATTCTACGAGACTACTGTCGAATGAAATTGTCGAATGGACCTGATGGAGGTCCATGAAGCTATGGTCAAATGAACCTAATGAAGGTCCATGAAGTAATAGTCGAATGAACTTTGATGTAAAGACTATATGAATTTTCATTCTACCTATCCATGATACTATTGTCGAATGGAACTGATAAAGGTCCATGACACATGGTCGAATGAACTTAATGAATGTTTATGAGAATCACCACTCTACTACTAAGCTGGATGAAGGTCTATGAAACTACAATAGATAAACTTGATGAAAGCTATCAATGTCGCCTCCTCCATTCTACGAGACTACGGTCGAATGGAGTTGTCGAATGGACCTGAAGGAAGTCCAAGATGAGGTTTTATAAGACTACGGTCGAATGAACTTGTCGAATGGACTTGATGAAAGTCCAAAGAGATCATTACTCACTATCCTAGACTTGAAGAAGGTCCATGAGACTACAATAGATAAACTTGGTGAAAGTCATCAATGTCATCTTCATTCTACGAGACTACTGTCGAATGAAATTGTCGAATGGACCTGATGGAGGTCCATGAAGCTATGGTCAAATGAACCTAATGAAGGTCCATGAAGTAATAGTCGAATGAACTTTGATGTAAAGACTATATGAATTTTCATTCTACCTATCCATGATACTATTGTCGAATGGAACTGATAAAGGTCCATGACACATGGTCGAATGAACTTAATGAATGTTTATGAGAATCACCACTCTACTAAGCTGGATGAAGGTCTATGAAACTACAATAGATAAACTTGATGAAAGCTATCAATGTCGCCTCCATTCTACGAGACTACGGTCGAATGGAGTTGTCGAATGGACCTGAAGGAAGTCCAAGATGAGGTTTTATAAGACTACGGTCGAATGAACTTGATGGAAGTTCAAGGAGATCATTACTCACTATCCTAGACTTTAAAGGAAGCCCATGATACTACAATGGAATGAACTTGATGAATGTCAGTGAGAACCCTCACTTTACTAGACCTGATGAAGGTCCAAAAGAATATTCATATTACCTAACTTGATAAAGATTGGTTGTTTGGACCTAATGGATGTCCAATAAAATTTTCATTCTACTTGACCTGATAAAGGTCAGTGTACCGGTAGAATGAGCCTGATAAAGGTTCATGGTCTATTCCAATGCTTCCTAAGGTTTATGGGAATCCATCCATATAGTCTAGAGTGGATGATGGTCTCCATACGTAGTGTGGAGATGATTATCTTCCAACGTAGTATGGAAGAGATGGACGTCTATCAAGGTCATTACTAATCATACAAGATCTGAGAAAGGTCAATGATACTTTGACTTAGTCTGGAGGAGTTGATAATCATTCCAAGTAGTCTAGGAGATATGGATTTTTCCATGTAGCCTGAAGTTGATGGCCATCCACCTTGTTGTTTGGGAATCGAATGAACAAAATATTTTATCATCACATACATGTCGATTGTGACCACATGAGATGATACTATCAGTGTTCCTGAAATTAAAATTATTTGGAATATAGGAAGAACTCCATTCGACAATCATTGTGTTGTATCGAGTGGCTCATTCTTCAATTACTATTCACTATTGTATAATGGCTCAGTCGAGTGAGCAAGTTAGGTTGGTACACAAAGCTTTCTGTCCAATGGGAAAATGAAGATACATTATCTATATCCAATAGGGCCTATGTTTGTTGAAGATTATACTAACAAGACTCCAATGCACAACATGCCAAATAATAAAGTTTAGGGCCCATAGAGTAGACTACCAAGAATCCAATGCACATCATGCCAAATAATAAAGTGTAGGGCCCATTTTTGTTGATGAGTATACTAACAAGACTCCAATTTCCTACACTCCAAGCATAACACGTTGAGATTGAAAGGCATTCTGTTCCAGGAAAAATCACAATGTTTGGGTAGTATGCCAAACCACGTAGAAGTGGAGCATGGATATTATCCGATTAATACCAACTTTTCAACCACAATACTTGGACGAGGCCATTCCATGTAGCATGAAATACGTCCATTGAACAACATAACGTGAGTAATTATAGTGTGGCATAATAAGCAAAATCATGGAGTGTCATAAAATCATGTGGTGTAATAACTATTATAACTATTGTCTAACCATAATTATGTGCCTCTTGGTTTATCGTTTTGTGGCATAACTATTCACATGTACTATCTTTTCATGGACCTTCTTTGCAGGTGACTTTAGTTGTAAAAATTTTGCATATAGCTTTGGAGAGTGGGGCACTTATACTTTGTATGTAGTTTTGTCGAATGGGCTGTGAATCTCTATTGGCGTGTCAGTATGTTGGTTTGGTCTTTGGAGGGAATTACTTCTCAGGCGATGTGGGATTGGTTTTGTTTTACCCATTCTCTTGTCTTTCATTAAAATAATCAATGTGGGACTACTACTCAACATAAATTCTTTTCTTTCGCTGGCTGAAATTAGCCCGAAATCTCAGGAAAACAAGAGCATGTACGATGAAATTTGTTTTCAAATGTTCGATATAATCCTCCATTGATTCATTCAAAACTGTAGGCAATATATTGATGATTTTTCAGGGCATTGTTACCATTTTTTACCACAATTCTACTGTTTGCAAATGATATATATCTGGATTTATCAGTTAAATTATCCAGAATGGTACTGGCAATCCATTGCAAAATAAATACGTAGGCTTTGTAGCAATATTGGTTTTGTTGGTTTCTAATTAGGTCCCAAGATCATCAAACAAGCATGAACATATGTGTGAATACATCAAGAGAGGTAGCGGAATACTCACATCGATCGGTTGAGACGATTTGAAGACGAATGAAGCCACTTTGCTCACTACCAAGGACGCCCACTGCATGCAGTTCACTGCCCTCCATTTTCTGTTTTTGAGCTGCGAAACGGAGCTCCTAGCTTCGTCGGACGGATCCCGGCTCATGGGTGAACTTCCCTAACACCTTAGCAAGTTTCGTAAGTGTGCTAGCAATTGAGATTTTGCCACAAAATCCCACTCCAAGCTTCCCTATTGCTCACGGTTTTGATGATGAAAAACCAGTGAAGAAGATGCCCATTTGGACGTGAGAGATTAGTCTACGCACTATGCAAGCAGCAGCATAGGCTCACGGGCTTATTGGTCATTGGTCTTGTTTTACATGGGCCGATTGATTGTGGTTCTTTGGCTTTATTGGATTATATGTTGGTTGCAGTTTGCTCCTTGTGTGATTAAAGAGAGATTGCTTTAAATTGCTCACGTGGCTAATGGATTAACAAAATTGGGCTTCGTAGCATGGTTATTTTCCACATGCGTGAGGTGTTCTTGCTCCGTGGCTTGGATTATGCATTAGGCCTAGTTCAACGTGTGGGCTGATGGATTTGTTGTGCTGCGTGTTGGGTTCGGCAAACACTCTGTTCGGCTTCAGCATGCTGGGTTGAAAAAGTTCTTGGTCTAGTTTGAGCATGCTACGCGATCGTGGAAAGAGAGTGGGCTGTTGGTTAGGCCTGCTTTTGTGATAATGGTTTCCTTTTGGAAGATAGTGCATGGCTTTTTTATGTTTGTTGAGCCACTGACGCTTGGTAGCTTGGCTGGATGATGCGTTTCGAATGGGTATGTTATGAGCATTTTTGCTTTATACATGGTCTCGGCTTTTGGGCTTTATGCACATGGGGGGCTGGTCTTTGGATTTCTTTGCAGTCATGAGAAGTCCAGCACTAGTAAGAAAGCATCATGTGATTATCTTGGCAGCCTTATTATTGGCCCCACTTTATCTCAACTCTTTATTGGTTATGAGGTTCATTTTGTAGAGTGAACTTTTTCATCAGCATCTAAGTGTAGCTTTGATGGAAGGAATTTGGGCCCAAACTAGAAGCTTTTCAATGTGGGATTTCGTCCCTTGCATGAGGCAGCATTTCACACGACCATGTGTTATGAGTATGGGTTGTTAGTTCGTGGGCTTTCATTGGATGTGAGTTGGCCATGTCAAGTGGCTTTCTTGAAGCATGCGCATGGATATGGCTATTCTACACGGCTTTATTGCTCGCTTGTATTTGGACTAGGGAAGTGCAATTTTTTTTTTTTTTTGGATTTGGGCTTATGGCGTGGACCATTTTGCAAGATTCTCTTCCATTGATGTATGGTCCCACCTTTACTTAAATAACGTACAATATATGCATATGTCACGTATGTAGGCTTTGTCGAATGGAATTAATGTTAGCCTTTCTCCATTCATGTCGAGTGAGACATTCACCTCATGTTGAGTGTAGTGTCGAATAGAGCATCTGCCTATGCCAAACAATCTGAGCTCCATATCGTATGAAATGTCCATCCATAAAATGGAGCTTTGGTGAGTGGTCTGCTATATTAGGTTGTGTGCATGTGATCTAGAATTTGGTTGTTGTTTGAAGCCATGAATAGTTGTGTTTTAAGAATCGTAGGCTGAGATAACTTTGTCTGCTATGAATCGCTAAGGCCCCACGGTGGGCGCCAAATTGTGGACGCCGGAATTCGGCCGAGGTCCTCAATCAGAATTTGTAAGTTGGGGGCATTAGCGATCCTGCAAGACAAAGGTAGAATGAGCGGGAGTGGACTGCCCACCGGTGTGGTGGGTGCCGGGGGCACTCCGACGCCCAAGTCAGTAATATGAAATGAGCAGTAAATATGTAAATGTGAAAGTAAGGTTTGATGTTACCTTGAACTATTTTGGTGACCGTGAGGGTGGTGGTCGGTGTATAGGGGATGAAGAGCTCTAAGAGAGCTAGTGAAAGAGGGCATAGACTTGTAAGAAAGAAATGAAACCTCAATTGTAGAACTCTCTCCTCCTCTTCTGGATTTCGTTTCTATTTATAGATGAAAATGATCATCTTTGGTAACTGTGGTAGGTCCCATAAGGTGCTCGAATAATAGATAAAAAACTAAGGCAGGTGGGAATCATAAATTAGGTAAAGTGGAGGTGGTTGACCTAACTAAAAGCATTTGATTTGTGACCTAATTTGTCCACTAACTTGAAAATCTTTGGGCTTGGTTTCTTTGGGCTTTGCATACTTCCTGGGCTTTGAGGTAAAAGACGGTTTTTGCCCTCGGCCCAAATTTGGCCCATACAGGTACAATGTATAGAAAATTTAGTACAGGGGTGTAATGTAAAAAAACATTGAAAGTACAGGGATCTTAAGGTGGGTTTTTCCTATAATAAAAGCTTTTGTTGCAGTTGAAAGAATAGATAAAATTTGTAATATTTCACGTGACGTGTCAATGATATATACAGCCGATGTTTAGTCTGGACATTATTAATTAATAAATTCCGTATTTTGTGCGAGTTTAATATTTTTATAGATATTGATTTTTGTGAAAATTTATATTTTGAAAGTTCGGTTTTTCGCTAATGTTTGGATTATTGTATTTAATTAGTTATGAATGTTTTAAATTTAATTTTTTTTTTATGTTTTTATAGAAATGGATTTACTTGTATCAATATATTTACTTTCAATAATCCTTCAATTTCATTGGTTGAAAAAATAGACATATGAGTTTTTTTTTAATAAATCACTTTATAAAAATTGTATCATTAGTACTCGTATATTTAAGCATATTTAATTATTGATTAATCACTGTCGTGATATCATATTAGGAAATTTCCATGGTCTATTAATCTTGAGATAAAGGAAAACAACTTTTATTTGTTATGACTATGTATGAATTTACCTTTAATTTGATTCACTCATTCATGTAAATCTCTTTTACCTATTTAATTAATCTTGAGACAAGGGAAGATAATTTGTAGTTCTTAAGAATTAGATATAAATTTACCTTTTTATTTTGATTATTTCACTCATATAAATATCTTTTACCTATTTAAAACTGAATTGCATGTATTGAAATGGTGTTGTTGGTTGTTTCTCATGCCTATGAGCAAAAAGTTTTATTCTATATATATTTCCATACCTATAATTAGACTCGGCCACGATTCCGGTTCGGAACCGAAACCGAACCGGATGGAATTGTAAGGTTACGGTTCCATCCGATTTCGGTTCCAAAATCGGAACTGAACCGAAACACCAAATGGTTCGGTACGGTTCCATAAAATTTGGAATCGTAACCTTAAAGTTTGATTCGGTTCTGGATAGGTTCCGGTTCCGAACCGAAACTAAACCAAATTTTTTTTATTTTTTCCCTAAAAAAATAGAGAACCAAACCGGAACCAAACCGAAATTTTCGGTTCGATTCCACGATTTCAAAAGGCTAAAACTGTAGATCCGAACCAAACCGTGGCCACCTCAACCTGGAATCTTCCCAATAAATTTTATAATTAATTACTGCAATGGAGTAAATGAGAGGCAAATCCAAAAGATTTTGTGATAGCAGGTGGTGATAGCTTTGTATTAATAATAATATTTAGTACCTTTTTTTTTATTAGAAATGTGATAGTTTAGTTGTCTTCGGGGTGATGTAGGGTTAAGGGTCTGATTTTCAGGTATTGGGTTGGAATTAAGGGAGTGCGTTTCTTGTAAGAGTCTGAGACAGCCGGAGGTTTTACTTGCTCCGCTTAACCTCGAAAATGGTGATTTGGCGGTGAGGTTTCCAACAATTTAAAAAATAATAATAAAATGATAGTTTAATTTAATATTTAATTAACATAATTTTATTAGATTAATTCGGAATCAAACCCAATGCATGTTAATTGACATTACATGGGCCTACACATATTCAGTCAATTATCAAACGGTCTGATTGGTAGCCGAGAAAAATATGAAACCGACAATTCAATTACAAGAAACTGAGAGAAATTTCAACACTAAGATAGAAATTAAAGAACGACTTACAATTGAATATTTGAAAGGAAGGATATGAGAATTGATTGAAAGCACGGGTGTATATATATATATATATATATATATATATAATACAGTTGAAAGAATAGATAAATCATAAAATTTGTAAAATTATTTCATGTGACGTGTCAATGATATAGACAGCCGATGTTTAGTTGACATGATTAATTAATTAATAAATATTTGTTTCTAATTATTGTGTTGTAAATGATCTTGTATGTATTGCTTGGTGCGTAAGTAGAGGTGGTCATTACAGTTAGAAATTGTAATTGAATTAAATCGTATGGTTCGATTATGGTTAATCAATTTTTACCTTTGTTGACGGCGGATTTTGGTCTCAGGGTAATATTGGAATATCACTCCCGAAGAAACCCTCCCTCAATAGTGAATTACTTTGGTTATGGGGGACAAAGGCAAATTTAACAAAAAACAGATAAACACACCAATCAACAAGGAGATTTAACGTGGTTCGGTGGATTTGCTAACCCACCACTTTAACTGAGAAGTGAATTACCTTTTTTACCCATGTCGTGCTGCTTAAATAACATAGTGTCTAGAAAACACCATCAACATCTGTCCCCTAGTTCTCGGTTCCAACGAGTATGCAAGTTGGTGCCGGAAACTATATAAAGATGGCATGCTGATTTGCTCTGTTGGAGGTTGGTCTGATGCTGAGAAATGTTTTGTCGCCCCTTTTCAAGCGTTTTGTCATGAGACACGCGACAGTCACGTCTGTTTAAATGCCCATCAAATCATTTTTAGGGTTTCTTCTAAGTTCGACACTTGTCAAACATCCGTTATGTTCCCGCCAAAAAGGAAAACGAATCGACCGTGTCGAGGCGTCTTTACAGTGCGCTGATCTCAACAGTCTGTTCAAATTTGGCAGACCTCTTTTGCAGTCGACACTTGGCGTTCATCCGGGTTCCTTCTGTTGATCCAAAGGTCATGAGCCCCCTGGTCATGACTATAAGAAGACGAGGCTTTCACTGTTCAATCTTTTTTGCAATTTCTCCTTCTTTCCCGAAAGTATCTCTGTGAACTGCTTAATTCAGTGTTCTCGGAGTTCAACCGTGGGCTCTTTTCTCCGCTGCGAACATAAGGAACGGGCAAACCGTACTGCACAATCTCCGGCTTTTGAGAAACAACAAGTAAGTCTTCTGAACGATCTCTTCTCTTTCTGTGTTTTGTGAATCATGCTCTATTTGCTGAATGTTGTTGGGGAACGTCTTAAGAATTTGTTGGATTTTGCTTTAGGGCGCTCTTTAGAACCCACCTGTTATTAGAAATCTGAGTAGTTTCTTAGTTATAGACTGACTTCCCCTTCCTTTTTTGTTTTCCGGATGTCAGGGATGTCTGGCAGCAGTTCTTCCCCTGAAAAGCCTGCTAAAACCTCAACTCCCCCTGCTGAGGAGCTCTCCTCGGGCTCAGGGGCACCTAGTGTAGAAGACCTTGATATTACCCCTACTCCTTCTGAGGTCGAACAAGATTCCTACCATCAAAGGGTTCCTCGGAAGGATCCAGAGCCCGGTGATCTTGGCTCGTCTGCTCTGGATATGAACCGTCCTTCCAAAATAACTGAAAATGACCTTGCACTACTCCGACAGCGATATGATATTCCGATAGATATCGCTCTTGAAGTTCCCGGCCCGATGGATCGCGCTAGTCAACCTGACGAGGGTTCGGTGGCACTTCTTCATGCATTTTTCGAATGTGGACTACGGCTGCCGATGCAGCGTTATTTTGCTTGGATGCTGGCTGAGATGGAGATTGCCCCCTGCCAATTGAGTTTAAATAGTTGGAGGATTCTGGCCGGCATATATGTGGTTTGGCACGGGGCAGGTTTAGGTGTACCTTATTTGGAAGAGGTGAAGAGATTATATCGTTTGAAGTCCAACCCAAAGACCCACTACGGTTGGTGAAACATTTCTCAGCATCAGACCAACCTCCAACAGAGCAAATCAGCATGCCATCTTTATATAGTTCCCGGCACCAACTTGCATACTCGTTGGAACCGAGAACTATGGGACAGATGTTGATGGTGTTTTCTAGGCACTATGTTATTTAAGCAGCACGACATGGGTAAAAAAGGTAATTCACTTCTCAGTCAAGATTATTAATGCCGACCCGATCATTAAAAGAGGCAAACAGTAAGAGACCGAGCGCTTGGTGATTGGTAACCGATCACTTTTCCAGATAAACCGGGCACTATCAAGTCGGCAGAAGCATTCTCAGCATAAAAGACTATCATGACCGACCTCATGAAGACCGACCAGACAGGCGAGATGTACTCAAGATGACAATACCCTATTCTTGCAGATAAGATAAAACAAACTGTTCTACTCTCACGAGGAAATGAAGTCAGAATCCAATAAGGAATAAGAAAAGTGAAAGCAACGTTGGGTTAGGAATCCTTACAAGAGGAGAAGATTAAATTCAATTAGGATTCCTTATGCGAATAGGAGTCTGATTTCTGTACTATTATAAATAGGAGGGCAGGGTATGTGTAAAAGGCATCAAAAAATTAGTGATCTGAATCTTCAAGCTCCGACTTGTAGAGACCCAAGAAGAGTGTTTAAGTAATAAAAGTACCATCTTTTTTGTGTCCGTGGACGTAGGTCGGATCCAAATCCACCGAACCACGTTAAATCTCCTTGTTGATTGGTGTGTTTATCTGTTTTTTGCTAAATTTGCCTTTGGTCCCCCATAACCAAACAAATTCACTATTGAGGGAGGATTTATTCGGGAGTGATATTCCAATATTACCCTGAGACCAAAATCCGCCGTCAACAACCTTAAAAATTATATAAATCGGAATCAATTACGATTACGGTTACGAATTTATGTAAATCATAACCAAACCATATGTGATCTTTTCGGTTACGGTTTACCCTAATCAAACCGGTCAAATCGATTCGGTTACATAATCATGGCGGGTCTATGCACAAGTATATTTACCACAAAAACCTTGCCACGTCATGTTAGTATTATTATTAATTTATTATATATATATATATATATATATATAATATATATAATATATATATATATATATATATATATCTATATATATATATATATATATAAACGCAAGTGGTGTTTTATGTAAATATAAACAAGAAATTAGGTTATTTCGGAATCAAGCCCAATGCATGTTAATTGACATTACACGGGCTTAAACATATTTGTTTGAAAAGAATGGGTTTATTCAGAATTTAGATGGGTGAAAATAGAATCTAATCATATGGACTTATCTTTGCCAAATTAAAAAAGTGGCTTATGTTCTGACAGTTGAAAAATATCTTAACATGCATTAGATTATTTTATTTATTATTATTATTATTATTATTATTATTTTTTTTTTTTTGTAATCGTTAAAAATCTCGCCGCCAAATTATCTTTTTATGGGTTTAAGTAAAACATCTGATTATCACAAGACACAAGCTATTACAGGAAATGCATTCCCTAAGAGATATTGAGTTCTACACCACCAAATCACGACCCAAAGACTTATTCATTGGATTACAACAAAAAAATAATAATTTACGAAGGTACAAATCCATTTAAAGACATGCATTCGATTCAACATTTTCAGTTCAATTAGAAGGTGACAAAATATGAGAATAAAAATCTAGAAGCACTGAACAAACAACGACCAAAGGTTTATGAATTAATACAAGTCAAATATGCATAATATATGTTCAAATTTAACAACAGATGCATGTATTTGTATCAATTGAACTGAAAAGATCGCCAATCTCTAATTGGCGGCCGATGAGTCACGTAGCTGGCCCATTTTCTCTTATAAATTATCAATTTTCTTCCATATACCATGTGGTCCAATGCATAATTAATATTTTTTATTTCCCATGTAGTTTTTTTAATCATGGCTTGCCACCCCAAAAAAAAATAATAATAATAAATAAAAATAAAAATAAAAATATTAACATGTTATTGGGAATCGATAATGATTAATGATCATCATAAAATCTTCCCAGAGATTGTTATGTTATGAGTTTGGGGTAGAAAGTTAGATCTTCATATAGATTACTTTTCTTCTTGTTTCATTTAATTATGAGTTTGAATTTTGAAAATAATATCTCATACTTCATGAAGTAACAAGAGTAAGGTTACCTTCCTGAAAAATAAATCGGGTCCTGGAAACAGTCTCCTAAAAAACATAGGTAAAAATCATACATGGCCATGAAAATAATTGACATTTTGGGCTAGTTGAGGCATAAATTAGGACTCTATATCTTACAAGTCAATGTATAATTTGATTTTATATTTTTTTATTATTGATTAATAGATGGTCAATTTTAAGAATTTACATATGACCCAAAAAATTTACGACAAATATGATGTACATAAACCTACTTATAAGAGGAGCATTATACATCCGATATAACTTTATTTTTTCTTATAATCATGAGAAAACCTTGGACTTCAATAATAAAACAAAACTAATGAATGAATGAGTTAATGTTGCCTCTCTCTTTTTTTCCTTTTAAGCATTGGTTTGGTTTTCTAGAGTAGGAATTTTTTGTGCTTGTGTTGCTTGATGTGTGGGGTGGCTTGAGATGAGAGAAAAGGACTTGTGAACTAAATTGTGATCACCAAATAAAAGTAAAAATAAGAAAAATGAAAGAAAGTCATTGTCCCCGATCGTGTGGTTTGGTGTAATATGACTTATAATCATATTTTGAGGTATTGAGTTCAAATGCAGTGAGTGCGTTTCTTATAAGAGTTTATAATAGTCAAAAATTTTATCTGCTCTATTTAAGTCCGAAAAAGATGATTTGACGGTGAGATTTCAACGATTTAAAAAAAAAAAAGTGATTATAAAAACTTTGAAAATTTTGAATACCAAAGTGTGTTTTTGATTTAGGTCACTTTACACTTCATATGAGAGAGAAATATAAACTTGTTGTTAGGGTTCACATGGGGACTATGAGGGTGGTGATAAACAAGAGCCTTTTTACTCACTGACATGTCCAAATCATGGTTTCCTAAACAGTCCATAGCAAACCTAAGCATGTCCCCTTCTTTATTTTCAAATTAATGCCCAAAATTTTAATCTTGTCTAGACATCCAAACTAACCCCACTTCTTTATTTTCCAATAATGCCCTTACCACTTTCATTTTCACTTCAATTCTCTCATCTATTCCTAGTAAAGTGTTAGGTTAGAGAGGGAGAAAATGTGACATTTGCAAATTTAGACTAAGCCAAGCCTATATTGCCTCCAAGAGTTGAAATGATAGAAAATACAAAAAATGAATAAAATTCTATAAATAGTACATATTATAAAAAAAAGAATAGAATTGTATTAAGTTTCGATAATCAATGTAAAATTTATCATTTTTTAAAGAAAGATCATAAAATTGTGCTTATAACATGAAAGATAATAGAGTATTAAATCAGTATATTTGAAATAATAATATTGTTTATCTCAAAAATAAAATATGTATAATTAAATATTTATCTAAACTCATATCATATCATGCTTTTATACTACTACTATTATGGGTGAATAAATTGTGGGTTGGATTGGATTAACGTAAAAAAAAAAAAATTTCAATTTGAAAAATAGAAGATGAGACACAGACATGACTCGTATTTTAAAATTTGATCCGATAAATTTGATATATTAAATCCAAATAAATCAAATCGAATCATCGAATTTATTTCATTTTTGAGCACCACTAATAATTATGCTAAAAGATTATGTTAATCTATCATGCAATCAACATTTACTTAATTATTGGCAGTGAAAGAAACCCCACAAAAGTGATTTGTGAACTTATTTTTCAAACGATAATGAAAGGAGAGGCGACCGGCGAGGTTATAAATGTAAATTCAATTAAGCCACTTGTAATTTGGTGGCCTTGTCCCTCCCCATATTTGTTTATCAAATTTCAATGTGTTTTATATATATCACTTTGTTGTCTTGCTTTTCATTATTTACTAATTAATTAATCCAACTATTTAATGAATTTTTTTTTTTTATTTTCATCATGCACGCAACTGTTGCAACGTTTCGTGTTCTCAAGGATGTGGTATATCATGTGCCCGGTGTATATGTCATCTCTCTCACAGCAAGCGGGTTCCATTAAGGGATCAGTTTGCTCATATAGATCCATTTATTTATTGATTATTGATCTAATATTCAATATAAACCAAGCTTAATATTGGATTTTAACTCTTACTTTTTTTTTTTTTTTTTTTTTTTTTTTTTTTTTTTTTTTGAAATCGTTGGAAACCCCGCCACCAAACCACCCATTTTTGGGCCGCGGCGCAGGTAAAACCCCCGGCTGCCCCAGGCTCTTACAAGAAGTTGCACCCCCTGGATTCGAACCCAGAACCTCAAGGTGAGATTCTGGACCCTTCACCACCAAGCCACACCCCCTTGGTAGCATTTTAACTCTTACTTGATAGCATATAAAAAAGATTATCCACAAAGGTTCATGATCTTATCTTGAGGTTATAGGTTCAAATTCAGGGAGTGCGTTTTTTGTAAACGCCCGAGACAATCAGATGTTTTACCTGCTCCGCTTAAGCTCGAAAATGATGATTTGATGGCAGGATTTCAAACGATTCTAAATATATATATTTATATTATAAAGCACAATGGTGTGTGGGAAATAGAGTGTAACAGATGGTTAGGATTAAGAGAAATAATGTATCAAAATACTATCTTTATGTGTCTTAATTGGCGGTTCAGATCATTTCATTATAATTTAATGGTTGATAAAGAATCATTTCATTATGGGATCTCTATAAAAATGGAAAATGAAAACTACCTAATAAATTGAAGAATAAAATCATTTATTAATGGAAAATGAAAATTACCAAATAAATTAAAAAATAAAATCATTTCATTATAAACAAATTAAATAACATAATCTTAATTTCTCTGTAAATTATGTAATACCGTGCCGTAGACACATGTAAACACCAGTATATATATAAAAGATTAGATATTTATTTTTAGACTGCTCAAATGTTGAGCCAAATCATAAAATGTTTCTAAATGAAATTTCATATTTATCTCTTCAATATTATATATTACCTTATCGCTTTAATAATATTATATATATATATATATATATTTTATATCATATTATCATTATTACTAATAATTATCCGTTAAAATAATATAATCACACAGTATACCCAAAATTTAATTAAAATAATATAAACACACTTTTATTTAAAGAGTTTTTTGTTTAAGGGATTTAAACTTTGCATTCGTCAATTTAACAGCAAATAGATGTGAAGAGAATTTATACGAGTCTTTCGAAGTATCTAAATCTATTCTTTATCGACCATACCATATTGAATATTCAAGAATGTAAAAATTAAAAAACTTGAATTTGAGTTTTCCCCATCCATTATTTTTAAAAATATAAAATTAATCATAATTTATTTTAGCCTATGTATGCATTTGGAAAACAATATTGACATATAATATATATTAACTTATAAGTTTTGAAGCAAACTTTGAAATATTAGACAACATTCAAAAAAAAATTATATTGTGATATTATAATTTTATAAATATTATAAATATTTGATATAATACCGAAACGTTAACGTTAGTGTTATGACGACGCTGTATCAAACACTAAGCGTTAAAGAATCGGTGTTTTATTTTATTTTATTTATTTTTTATGTTATGATCAAAAAGTTTAACTGTTTAAGGAAAAATAAAAAAAAAAAAATTGTACAGGTAAAAAAAAAAAAAGAAAAGGAAAAAGAAAAAACCTCGATCATAGCCACAAATTTACGATGGGGAAAAAAATATCACAACCGTCAGATTCAGTTTCGAAAACCAGGCCATCAGAAGATGTTTCGCTGTAATTACTAGAACGCCCAAGTATTTTTAACATTCTTTGCGAGTCTTGAACTGAACAAGCAAGGGTACTTTAGGAATGTCAGTAAATTACAAAAAAAATCCATCTGAGCCAGTTAACCTTTTCTCTGCATCATTGGTCTCTGCAAAAGAAAGCAATAAAACCAAAGAGCATTCAGAATGACAACTTCACGCTCTTCAACGGAGCGTGAACCGCACATCACCAATGAAGATGCAAATCCACGCGACAACTTGAAAAATAAGATTAAAATTAATAAGGACAATAACACATGGAACCCTTTATGTTTTATAAAATAACAGCATAATTTGTCTCTCTGTATAAAATAGATCTTTAATCCATTTTGAGATCCTAAAATGTCAGAACGAGTATGTAACCAAGGACGAGTATAATTGTATCACGAACTAAATTATAAATTTAAAGTCAACACGAAGCTTCATAAGCAAAAAAAAATGCACATAATAAGAGAAATATTACGAGTTTTATATGAAAAATAATATAAAATCGTAATAAAAATATAATATTAAAAATTAAGATGAGTAATAATACCAATAGTGACAAAATGATAACATGAACAGTTACACTGAAACGATATCATTGATCATGTAAGTGTTGTAGTTTTAGTCTTCATTTTGTCATTATCACGTTTGTGGATAATAGTATAAAATTTTGCCTCACATTCCACGTCACAAGGTGGAGGCAAACTTATAATTTAGGAGTAATTTGGTTACTTATAGTTGTCTGTCGCCAACTTATTAGCTTAAAATTATATTTTTGATAATTTCGATTAACGAAAAAAATAGAATTTCAATCTCGTGCTCATCTTATTTCATCAATATAATTGATTTTAGATTCTATATAAAAAATTATAGATTCTATCTGTTATGTAATTTTTTTTAATAGAAATATTATATAAATGTAGAATGGAGGCAAATTATTTCAACAATGTAGTTGATTATAGAAATATAGAATTAATATAATTTTTTTGGGACTTCGCAAGTCCACGTGATATGTAAATTAACATGAAAAATAATTTATGTCATTCAATTCAAACTCAAGTGAAAGAGATTACTTAAGTAGATGTCAATTAAATGATAAGGATAATAAAAAATCTTGAATTCCGATCATAATTTTGAATCTTATATCATTTGATATAATATTTATGATACTTTTTTATTCTGATTAAAAAATTTGATTAGAGATTTGAGATCAAAAAAATTATGATAATCCCTATCTACGACATGACTGGGATAAGAGATAGACCCATTTGAAACAAATTGACCAACTTTATATTTTTTGGTTGAAAATCGATTATTGGAAAATTATTTCTTAAAAAAAAATCGTTTATTTTTTGTAATGTTGCTACGCGCTAAATATTGGCCGTGGTAATGGCAAGAGTGACAGAAACCCCTAGCCGAGAGATAATTACGTCAACAGACAAAAGCCACATAAAAGAAAATTATTATAAATAAAAAAGAAAAAAAAAAACCAGAGAGAGAGAGAACGAAGGGCACTTACTACTTTTATGTATTTGCACGCATCCATATGTACAAAGATCAAAGAAAAGAAGAAGAGTGGAGGAACCAAAGAAAAAAAAACTTCATGCATCAACAAAAATCACCCACAAATCCAGAAGAGCAAAAAATAAAATAAAAATGGTGCTGTTGAGTTACTACTACTACTGAGCTAGCAAAGGAGAGGAGAGTGAGCCAGCCAGCCAGCCAGCCAAGCCAGTCAATGAAGTCTTGAGCTGTGAGTTTTTGCATGTACTTTTCATTGTATTAAATCTGATTTGGTTTTTTCTGTTTGCTTTGTGTCTTGTTTCTAGTGTACAAACTAACTCATTTAATTGTTTTTTTTTTTTTTAGGCTTACTGAACATTTGGAAACTGGAGAGTTTTTTGATTCTGGGTTTGTTGTGGGTAAATTTGTTGCTGAGTTTGTTAATAGATGAGGGCCATGCCCCTAGCCTTTGAGGATTTTCAAGGGAAGGGGGCGTTAGATTTCTATTCTTCTTCTTCTTCTTCTTCAGATTTATTACTATTACAGCAACTGCAAAAGCAAAAGGAAGAACAAAACTGGCTGCTCAGCAACAGCAACAGGGCAAGTAGTACTACTGAGCCCGTATCAGTTCTTGATAAGCGAAGAAGTCAAAGCCCACCAACGTTATCTTCAACGCTGTCTTCCTCTCTGGGCGGAGGAAACACCGGCGGTGGTGGAGGCGGAGGCGGAGGCTCCTCCACCACCGACACCACGGCAAAAAATGTCTCCGGCAACACCCCATCAGTGCTAGAGAAATGTGGAGGCTTGGGTATGGAAGATTGGGAGAGTGTGTTGTCTGGTTCGCCTAATCAAGAGCAGTCAATTTTAAGGCTTATGATGGGTGATATTGATGACCCATCTCTTGGATTAAACAAGATTTTGCCTCAAGATATGGAATATAATGCTGGTTTTGGTGTTGTGGATCAAGCTAGTTTTGGCTTTGAGACACCTTTTACTAGTAGCAACAATTTGGTCACCAGCAGTATTGACTCTGGTTTTGGCAACAATGCAAGGCTTGGTTCTGTTTCTAACCAAGGTCACATTTTTTCATCAGCAGCTGCTAATCTTTTGCCTCCAAGTGTTCTTCTTCAACATCAACCAGTTGAACCTTTGGATGAGAAGCCACAGATACTCAATTCTCAGCTGGTAATGAATCAGAATCAAGCTCAGTATACTCAAAATCCAGCTTCATTCTTGCCACTTTCATATGCTCAAATGCAAGAGCATCAACTTTTATCATCAGCACCACCCCCTCCAAAGCGCCTTAATCTTGGGAACAATCAAAATCAAAAGGTTCCGTTTTCAGATTCGGGGCAACAAGAGCTATTTCTCCAAATACAACAGCAACAACAGCTTCAATTGCTTCAACAAAGACAAACGATGGGCGTGACAGCAACAGCAACGAAGCAAAAGATGGTAAATGATGAATTGGCGAATCAGCAGCTTCAGCAGGCGTTAATTGACCAAATTTTCAAGGCCTCAGAGCTGATCGAAACGGGTAATCCTGTACTCGCGCAAGGGATATTGGCGCGGCTCAATCACCAGCTCTCTCCTTTTGGTAAGCCTTTTCAAAGGGCTGCTTTTTATTTCAAAGAGGCTTTACAGTTACTTCTCCACATGAATATGAATAATTCAAGTGCAGCTTTGTCCGGTTACAGTATCATTTTCAAGATTAGTGCTTATAAATCTTTCTCTGATTTCTCACCGATTCTTCAGTTTGCTAATTTCACTTGTAACCAAGCACTTCTTGAAGCCTTTGAAGGGTGTAATAGAATCCACATTATAGATTTCGATATTGGATATGGTGGGCAGTGGTCTTCTCTTATGCAGGAGCTTGTTTTGAGAAGCGAAGGTCCGCCTTCGCTTAAAATCACTGCATTTGCTTCTCCTTCCACACATGATGAGCTCGAGCTCAGCTTCACTCAAGAAAACTTGAAGCACTTTGCAAGTGAAATCAACATGCCATTTGAGCTTGAAATTTTAAGCCTCGAAGCTCTGAATTCAGGTTCTTGGCCACTGCCTCTCCGGGGATTAGAAAACAATGTAACTGCTGTGAATCTCCCAATTGGCACTTTCTCGAATTTCCCAGCAACCTTTCCTTTGGTGCTTCGCTTTGTAAAGCAACTTTCACCCAAGATTGTTGTTTCTCTGGATAGAGGTTGTGACCGAACAGATGCCCCATTTCCTCACCATATGATTCATGCCCTTCAGTCATACTCAGGCCTGCTTGAATCGCTCAATGCTGTTAATATGAATTTGGATGCCTTGCAGAAGATTGAGAGATTCTTGATTTGTCCTAGTATTGAAAAAATTGTATTGGGACGCCACCGTTCTCCTGAGAGATTGCCTCCTTGGAAGAGTCTGTTTATGCAATCTGGGTTTGCTCCATTGACATTTAGTAACTTCACCGAGTCCCAGGCTGACTGTTTGGTGCAGCGAACTCCTGTCAAGGGTTTCCATATTGAGAAGAGACAGTCCTCACTTGTTCTCTGCTGGCAGCGGAAAGAGCTCATATCGGCCACTGCTTGGAGGTGCTGAGAAGTAGCAGCTGAATATTGGTTGCAAAGGTGCCTAATAACTGCTTTAGCTTATTATGATCGTTTTGAATTTTCTTGTTTGTTGATCTCTTATGCTACTTGTCTATGTGCTTTAGGTTTATTGTTTCCAATCAAGAAACCGAACATATTAGTAACTGGATGATGCATGCCTTTAGTACATTCTTATTTTTTTCCTGTTTCTTATTCTGGTTACGAGTTCTTCTTTAATTATGTGCTAATTATTTGTTGCAACTTGACAACAAGAGTACAAATTATGGAACAGAGAAGAATTTGATTCTTCAAAACCTAGTTTCCAAACTAAAAAGTATACATACGTAATCTTAAGTCACGTCTCTAGAAGCTATCCCTGTATTTACAAATTACAACCCTGGCCTTATAAGATCATTTGAGTGGCCTTCTTGGTAGCAACTTAGGAACAGAATCCTAGCTAGTGCTAGTTTGTCAATATATGTATATTCGGCATCAAAATACTACATATTACACATAGTATGCTGCTGGCTCAATACCCATTTGAAGCTCTCAAGAATAGGATGATGTCTCAACTTAGGATTATAATCGCGTAGACGTAGAGAGAGTAAGAGAGAAGAGAGTAAGACACAAATTTTTTTGCAGTTCAGCAACATGCCTACGTGCACCGTTGTGCTGCTGCAAATTTTACTATAGGGTTACATCACTCGTTGAAATAGAAATACTGATCGTAATACTTGTATTTTTGAATATTATGGTTAGTATCTAAACAAGTATGAGCCACTTTCGAACAAAGTCACTAGCTAGTTGGTCAATGCCATATGCATCTGCAACAAAAATACACCATTTTTGAAGCTCATTGAGTTGCACAAAGTATTATGCTATTGCTGTCTCAATACCCATTTGAAGCTCTCAAGAATAGGATGTTGGCTTAATTCTCTCAATTCTAAAACTCTGATCCATGGTTATTATATTTTTTTCCTTTCAATTTCCCATTATGGTTGCTGCAATAGATAATTAAAATTCATCACTTATTTAATTGTCTAGTTTTTATTTTATTCATCACTTGCAGTATCATACATTGAATTTGCTGTTTAAATTAGTTTTTATTTAGTGTCTCCCCCAGCACCCTAATGAAATCACATGGCTCTTGTACCATTGGACCCCCACATGATTTGTTTAAAGTCTTTTCTTTAAACAAATAACAAATTCTTTTATTAAATAAACACACTTATAATACACAAAAGGCCATGTCCCATGTTGCTTGTGAGACAAAGCTTTTTAGCTCTCTTTATAAAATAATAATTATAATTATTAGCAGTAATTTAATAAGAGAGCCGATTACGTTGGACATTGAATAATCTAATAGCTGGGATAGTTGTTGTCAGTATTGGCATTATAATTGTTAATTTTCTTATTTATTGTCTCTAAATTGGTATTGCAAGTTGTTCAATTCAATATTATTGCGACATCCCACGTCGCCTTAGTCTCATGTCAAGAACAAAACTTTGAGCGTAACTTTGAGGAGACGCTCGAGGGGGTTACGGATTTGGAGTTGGGCCACCTTAAGCCGCCAAAAATGATAATATATTGTCAGTAGGGCGGGTCATCAAAATTGCCACCAAATAAAAGTTTAATTACAATATAATTCTTAATAAGCCCAAGTTATAATTTTTTTAGTGTATAAACTAATGAATATAATTCTAATCAAAGCATGATTAGTTAGTTGTTTACTTTGCTTATAAAAAATAAATAAAACTTCTGCAACAAAGGTCATTTGGGGTCATGTTTGGATGGGGACACTCGTTTTCTTTTATCTTAGGCTTTACTCAAAGCTCTATTGCTAAGTTTGAAAATTGGAACTTTTAAAATGAAGATGATGTTTTGAAAATGATATTTTTCCAGAATGGAAAAAGTGCTACTCAGTATGTTATTTCAGAAAATTGATTTCTAAAAGGAAAACAGTAAACAAGTTTTTTAATATTATATTTAGGAAAAAAAAATTAGAAGACCAAACAAAAAATGTTTTTGCAACTAAAAGTGATAAGTTATATTATAGGTTTTTGAACATTTTATCGTACTCTGAATCATTGTCTAGTTATGTTAATAAAATATAGAGAAAATTATATATACACCTTCAAAGTTTGGTAAAATAGATAAATACACCCTCTTGTTTTGAAAAATGGATATATAAACCCTTCAAATTTAATAAAATGACATTTACACATAACCCTCAAATATCGTTTAGTAGTTGAAAAAAAAATAACAATATAAATTATGTTGTCAAATTTAAATATTTATAGTTATCGTCAAATTATAAAAAAATGTCATTTTTATGAAATTTCGATGGTGGAATTATCATTTTTATGAAACTTTACGGACTATATATTCCTTTGCTAAATTTTAGAGTGTATACTCCATTTTCAAAATTAAACGAATATATTTATGCATTATATAAAATTTGGAATATATACACCATTTTTCCAAAAAAAAATCTAAGTTTTTATTTATGAGTTTTTATCTATGTTAACTTAAATTTCCTTAGAATCTCCAAGACATGTGACTTGATAGTATATGATTTAAGATTTGATTTTCGGATCCTAAGTTCAAATTTAAATGATGTTTTTCTTATAAAAATCTGAGATAGTCAGAAATTTTATACGTTATATTTAAGTTCGAATTAAATAATTTGATAGTGAGATTTCTAATTTATAAAAAAATTAAAATTAAAATTCAAAAATATATGTTACTCGACTGCAACATACTACTATTGTCTATTGCACGTTCTTGGAAAAAACGTCAACAAATCAAGTTGAAAAAGGACACGTGGGCCGCATTGAGTGGACTAATCAAGTGGGGACCACGATCCAGAATTACACAGGATTTTGGCTCTCCTCCTAATAAGCAAGCAAGAGAGAGAAGCAAACACACATATATTTACGAATACGAATGTGACAGATGGGGTTGCGTTGTTTGGGGACAGTCAGATTGAAAATGACAAATGGATGATGGAGAGAGGAAGCAACTTCATTTGTGGGACCCACTAAAGTAGTGTGTTGTCACCATCGCACTTTCTTGCCACGTGTAGGGTCGATGTTACAATCACTAACGCGTGATTGACTAAATAAAATCCAAAACTCTACGGACATAAATAAAAACAAGAGATGTGGGGTTTACTTAATTCACTGTTAGACTGAGCTATGGCTGTCAATGAGCATGCGGTCCATGGGATCCTCTCTCTCTCTCTCTTCTCCCCCAGTTTATTCACTGTGGTTTAGCCAAAAAAACGTGTCTAAATCATAATAATCAAGTTATCATTCGAGATGACAATTAAATAATTTATTATCTTAAAAAAATATAATGGAATAAGATTGAAATGATTTTTCGTCTCAATTTCATAAATATGAGGGGATTTCGTTCGAAATATGTTCGAATTTTTTATTATTATTTAATTTATTCTAAATAGTAATAAGATAAAGAAATTTGGAAAATGGTTTCTTTTTTTCTTTTTTATATTTGTAACTTTCACCATAAATTGAAGTAATCATTTATTGTTTGCTTGTGACTTTGAAGGAACGTGCATGTACAGGCACTGTGAATCCAAGCAAATGATTATCGTATGGCGTTTCTTCAAATTGAAATCATGCATTGTCGTTTTTACACTAAAGCTAGCAGCACAAGAAACCCGGACACGTGGCCCGTATGCAACATCAAGGACTCTTTATTTCAACTTCAAATTTGCTTTCAAATACTATAGCTTTTATATATAGATTGATCACACAATAATCAGAGCCTTGCCTTTAGCAAGAGAATGATTCGGGTCCCATGGCGAAGTTTGGTGGTGTAAAATTCAGAATCTCACATTGAGATCCTAAATTCAAATGTAGATAATACGTTTCTTGTAAGAGTCTGAGACGGCCGATGATTTTATATGTTCCGCTTAAACTCGAAATAATTGATTTGGCGGTGGAGTTTCCGACGATTCAAAAAAAAAATGATTCGGATTTCTTACCGAATATAATCATAAACACGATATCGTTTATTAAATAACAAATTTTTTTTTCCTGAATAAGTCAATTCATTTAAGAACATGCGGATCCAAATATTATATAAAATATATCTTCATATATATAGATGGAGATTTAATATTAAAACCATGTTCTTTTTGTTTATTTTTTTGAATTGTTGGAAATCCTGCCACCGAATCACCATTTACGACCTTAACTCCTTAAGCGGAGTAGGTAAAACATCCGGCTGTCTCAGACTCTTATAATAAATGCACTATTTGGATTCGAACCCAAAACCTCAATATCAGATCGTGAATCCTACACCACAAAACCATATCCATTGGGGATAAATTAAAACCATATAATATTTACAAGAGGAATGGCTAACGGCCCCCTAAAATGAATAAATCAATAAACAATATTCAATCTACCACTTAAACATACGAATGAATGGTGCTAAATATTGTCGTATTGCAAGATAAATACAACCACCGACAAAAATATGGTCGTAAGATTGCAATCGAAATAATTATCAAGACCAACAATATTATAAATGTAAGTTTAAATTCTCATGAGATTTATATTCGGATAATTCTCTTCAAGATGGGGTGCAGATAGTATTTAATTTAATTATAGTCCATTGGGCTAATATTTATTTAAAAAGTCATGGCTCAAATTTTGTAGCCCATACTAGTCTGTGCTATCAAATACTACTTAGCGAGTGTATTATCGTACAAAATGAAATTAAATTTTTGAATTAGATTCAACAATATTAGTTTCAATTAGAAGGTGACAACAAATGGGTCAATGATAAATAACTAGTTGATAATTAGTCAATGATTAGAAACAAATATTTGTAAGTTTAATCGTATGATTTATTATACCATTTTTTTTTTCAAGTGATTGACGGAAACTAACAAAAATATAGTGAAATGACTAGATAATAATTTACCTTTTGTTACTTTTTGCAACTGTTTGATATTATGATATATATAAAATAACTATATAACAATTTACATTGAGTACTTATTATTATTATTATTATTGAATTTCCCTAGGTCAACTAAAAACATCCACATATCCATGCATTGTGTTGATCATGGTTTAAAATCATACCAGATGAGCAATTTGAATTGTTCGAATCGGGAATCATCGTAAGTCCGATCCATTTGATTCCTAAAATTTCGGGTGTTAAAAATTGATAAAAATTGATAAAAAAATTGTGAAATCGATGAATTGGATTTTTTTAAAATCGCTGGAAACCCCACCGTTAAACCACCAATTTCAGACTTAAGCGGATTATGTAAAATTTCTGACTGTCATAGGTTTTTACAAGAAATGCACTCTCTGGATTCGAACCCAAGACTTTAAAGTGAGATCATGAGCTATATACCACAAAATCACGCCTCCCCTGTGGACAAAATGAACTAGACTTGCCGATTCCTAATTAAAAAAATTAAATCAAAAATTAAAATTAAATATTTTTATAACTCTTAATTAAATAAAATTATTTATGATATCATCAGATTTTTCTGATTCAATTGTCAAATCAAACCGGTTTGGTTTTTAAAACATTGATATTGATAAATAATTTGTCGGGCTGGCCGGTTTTTTTTTTTTTTTTTTTTTTTTTTTTTTTTTTTATAAAAAATTATTTTAAAATATTAGGATTGAAAATAGATTTATTTAATAAAATAATAACAATATTTATAGCATTATTTAAAAGGCAGGCCACAACCATTTTACCACGGGGCCGAATTTAAGCCTATCAAGCCCGGGCTGGGTCAAACCGTATGGGTCGGACTCCGCCTCGGGCTTGGACCTTTTTACATCTTAAATTAAGGGCAACATATGCGTAATTTTAAAGATGCCAAAGAATATAATGCCTATAATTTTGAAGATGTTACTTATGAACCCTAAAAAAATTAGAGAGAAACATATGCGTACCAGAGGTTTTTTATTTTTATTTTTTTGTTTTGTTTGTTTAGACAACGTCAAATCTCCGTGTAGATAATGGATTTTCACAATAATTTGATTTTTTTTTTAAATCGTTGGAAATTCAACCGTCAAACTATCAATTCCGGACTTAAGCGGAGCAAGTAAAATTTCCGGCTGTCCCAGACTCTTACAAGAAACGCACTCCCTTGATTTGAACCCAGGACCCTGAACCATACACCACTGAGTAACGCTCATTAAGAACTTCAATTAATTGATATTTATACTAAAAATCCTTAAAATCTTCCATATTCCAAATTTTAATGAAATCCTAGAGAATCAATAAAATTTTGAATATATTAATATTTCAATACAAATTTTTAAATCTTAATTGAATACCCATAAAATCTAAATTTAACACACCCTTCTTAGTATTTTTAAAAAATATTTTTTCTATTTTTGTTATTTCGACAATAGAAAATGATAAATGAATTAAAAAAAAAAATCAACAACAACGAAAGTGGAAACGATAGTCATATGAAAAATTAAACAAAAACTTATATAAAAAAAATTAAAAAAAAAATCACAACAAACATTGGACATTATTTTTATTTTCAAGTGTTTTTTTTTGGAATGGTTGGAAATTCCGCCGCCAAATCACCTATTTCATTTCGGGTTTAAACAGAGCAATTAAAATTCTCAACTATCTCTGGCTCTTATAAGAAACACATTCTTTGGATTCTAACTCATGATCTCAATGTGAGATTTTGAACTCTACACCATGAAATCACGCTCATAAGGACTATTTTAAGTGAATATATATATATTATATGTATTGTTGACGGTGGATTTTGGTCTCAGGGTAATATTGGAATATCACTCCCGAGGAAATCCTCCTCCAACTGTGAATTTGTTTGGTTATGGGGGACCAAAGGCAAATTTAGCGGAAAACAAGAAAATACGCCAATCAGACAAGGTGATTTAACGTGGTTCGGCGGATTTTGGGATCCGACCTACGTCCACGGGCAAGAACATGATGGTACTTTTTATTACTCAAATTCACTCCTTAGATCTCCTCTTTGCTTTTACAAATCAGAGCTCTATGACACTAATCTCTTATTCTTGTGATGATTTTCAGATGCCCTTTTACACATGCTCTACCCTTCTATTTATAATAATACAGAAATCAGATTCCTATTTGTATAAGAAATCCTATTTGAACCCAATCTCATTTCCCATAAGGATTCCTAGTCAAAACTGTTCCCTTTTCCCATAAGGATTCCTAGTCAAAACTATTCCCTTTTTCCATAAGGATTCCTAGTCAAAAACTACATTTACTTCCTTTATCATACTAGGACATTGACTTACTAGTTTACCCCATGAAAGTAGGATAACTTATTATCTTATCTCATATGGATAGAATGCCTTATTTTCCCGATCATGTCTTGCCCTATGCTCGGTCTTCATGTGGTCGGTCATGATGGTCATTTGTGCTGAGAATGCTGCTACCGATCTGATAGTGCTCGGTCATCCGAACCAAAGTGGTCGGTTATCGGATCATAAAGTTCTCGGCCACTCACTCATGTGGTCGGGTCGGTATTAATGATCTTTGACCAAGGAGAAAATTACCCCTTTGCCCCTGTCGTGCTGTCTTAAATACCATAGTGCCTAAAAACACCATCAACATCTGTCCCCTAGTTCTCGGTAACAACGAGTTTGCGAGTTGATGCCGGGAACTATAAAAAAGATGGTGTGCCGATGAATCCGTCGGTGGTCACTCCAGGAATCGCAAAGAAAAATGTCTTGGCTGCAAATCTGGTCCTTTCTGCCACCCTTATGTGCTCAGTCAACGAGGATCCCGATATCTACCCGTGGAGACAATGCTTTGCCCTTATGCTGACGACGGTCGACTCGGTGGGACGTAACCCGACCCCGAGCTGATATGAACACTTGGCTCCTGGGGAAATGTTACGTCCCCAGACCAAAAGGACGGACTCGGTGGGACACGACCCGACCCCGAGCTGAGATGAACGCTTGGCCCTGGGGGAATATTATGTCCCCAGACCAAAAGGACGGACTCGGTGGGACGTAACCCGACCCCGAGCTGAGAGAAACCAAGTGACCTTGGCGGAACGAATTCAGCCCCGAGCCGAATAAACAAGTGGCATCGGCGGAACGAATCCAGCCCCGAGCTGAATAAACAAGTGGCCTCGGCGGAACGAATCCAGCCCTGTGCCAGGTAATCTTGGGGACTTGCTCAGAAGGGAATTGAATCAACCTTGTGAAGCCCTACCGAATCTGGCACGGGCGTCCCCTTGCCAGACCAGCGAAAAACAAAATCAAAACTTTGAAAAACAAGACCAAAAATGTGGGGGGTGACTCGGCACTTGTCCCAAAAGAAAACTTTTATAAATGTAACAACAGCACGGATGCCTCAAAACAGCGTCCTGCCTGAGGCCTCCAAAACACAATCTGAATCTTTCAATTCAGTGTCCCGGCGAACCAGGATTCGGATCAAATAGAGCGTTTGATTGGTAAGGGCACATCCTCTACACGTCGGTTCACTGGGGAGCCTGTGTATCATATGAGGGCTCCTCCTTACCACGCTGGAGTAGGCACACGCTACAGGGGCACCACTCATCCCCGTGCTGCATCTCTCGCGGATCCGAGGTGATGAATGGATCAAAGAGTGTCCGGGATACTAAGGGCACATTCCTCCTTAGGCCCGGCATCACTGGAGCTAGCAATCGTCACGGGGGCATCACTATCCCCCGTGCTATGCTTTCCCACGGATCCATTACATCGGGTAAGTGAGGATCAGAGAGTGTTCGGTAACACTGGAGCAAGCAATCGTCACAGGGGTATCATCCCTCCCCGTGCTATGCTTTTACGGATCCTATGCATCGAGTATGTCCTTGGGGACCCCGAGCTGAATGAAACACTTGGCTCTGGGGGAATGTTACCTCCCCAGTCCAAAGGAGCATGCCTCGGTGGGACATAGCCCGACCCCGAGCTGAAAAAGGCACTTGGACCTGGGGGAATGTTATGTCCCCAGTCCGAAGGGCTGACTCGGTGGGACGTGCCCGACCCCGAGCTGAGAAAGGCACTTGGACCTGGGGGAATGTTACGTCCCTAGTCCGAAGGGCTGACTCGGTGGGATATACCCGACCCCGAGTAGAAAAAGGCACTTGGATCTGGGGGAATGTTACGTCCCCAGTCCGAAGGGCTGACTCGGTGGGACGTGCCCGACCCCGAGCTGAGAAAGGCACTTGGACCTGGGGGAATGTTACGTCCCCAGTCCGAAGGGCTGACTCGGTGGGACGTGCCCGACCCCGAGCTGAACGACCCCGGCGGAATAAGATCCAGTCTCGAGCTGATGGTTCAAGGGGCCTTGGCGCCCGACTGTCTTTATGTAGTGGGCGTTTGAGTATGTCCCCTGTCTTTGAATATGTCTTTCAATTTTTTTTTTTTTTTTTTTTTTTTTTTTTTTTTAGAAAACGATAAAAAATGTTTATTCATATTTGGGGATATACTGTCCTCCTTACAGTTCTTCTGCGTAATACTTTGAGAAAAAACTTTATATTTGGTTCATTGGTGGGCATTGTTTGATACCGACCGCCCATTTTGTAATCTCGGGGCCTGTTCCGTAAAGTTCTCTCTCCTCGGTTTCCTCGGCTGTTGTGAGTCGAGCACTTTTGTTCGGCCAAACGCCTGGGCCTCTGTCTTCTTCTTCTTCTCCCTGGTTCCTTTGTCGTTTTCGACTGTCTTCTGCGATGCATAGAGTTTCTCGTGAGAGAGTTGCGAAGCAGCTGCGAGCTGTTTTCTGGCTTCCGCCCACAATTCCAATCCCTTCCCGGGTGGGGAATTTCAGTTTTAGGTGGTAGCAGGACATCGCAGCTTTCGTTTTCATCATGAAGGGTCGTCCGACGATGGCCTGGTAACTGCTCATGCAGTCTACCACAGTGAAGTCTGTCATGATCGTCCGGGTCCGGGGATGTGTCCCGACAGTTATTGCCAACTGTATTCTTCCCAGTGGGATAACGGCTGCTCCTCCGAAACCGTATAAGGGGGTGCTATCGTTGGTAAGGGTTGCATATTCTACCCCTAGGTTATCCAGCGCTTCTCTGGAAATTATATCCACTGCGCTCCCGGGGTCCACTAGGATTCTGTCTACTTCTGACCCGCTGATGACTGCCTTGATTATCAATGCATCGTCATGAGGGAAACTTACTCCTCGGGTATCCTCCTCGGTGAACATTATTGGTACTGACCGGCCTCTTGGTAGCCCTTTGCCCTGTTCTGTTCCTAAGATATCCGGTCCTCGGGTTCTGCTGTAATCTTTCCTTGACCGGTTAGAGTTTCCGGCCAGCGTTCTTCCTCCTGCGATGATATTGATTTGACGACCGCGTGCTCTTTGTCTGGCGGTCATGACCTCGTGGTCAATGTATTTGTTTAGGTACCCGTTCTGTGCTAGATCTTCCATTTGTTCTCGTAGATCTTTGCATCCGTCTGTTGGATGTCCTTTGGAGTTGTGGTGTACACAATAAGCCTTTCGGTTCCTTTTGTCCGGAGGGAATCTCCTTTGGTCGGGTTCTACCAAGAGGCCTTTCCCCTGGATCTCCATGACGATTTGTCCCAATGGTTTCTTCAGGGGAATGTATGCATCTTCCCTTACTACATGGTTCACTTGGGTCGGCGCCCTCCTCTCTTGATTGTCCCGGTGCAATGGTTTGAATTCTTTGTGCTTTGGGGGTGGTCTTCTGGATTCTCTTTCTGTCCGGCGGGGGGCACCCTCCCTTGCGATTCTTTCTTTGATGGTGTTCCCTTTCCGGATGCTTTCTCTTCGTTCTCCAACAAAACGAATTTTCGGGCCACCTCCAGAGCGGTGGCGTAGTCCGGGGTGTCTTGGATCCTTAGGTGAGTCCACAACTTCCCGACCTTCAGACCTCCCTTGAGACTTTCTAGTGCTTCCGATGACTCGTACGCTCCGACCTCGAGCACCAAATTGTGGTACCTTTCAATAAAATTCCTCAGGGGCTCATCATCCCCCTGCTTCATCAGTCTCAATTCTCCCACCATTTTCTTTGGGACGCTGCCCCTTTGAAGTGTCGTATGAATGACTTCCTCAGTTGTGCGAAGTTGCTGATGCTCCTTGGGGCTAGGCTTCTGTACCATAGGATGGCCGGTCCGGCCAGAGTTAGGGGGAAAACTTTGCATATGGCGTCGCCCTTACTCCCTGTACTTCCATCAGGAGGACGCAAAGTTTTCGCGACTGGGAGTTTTTCGGAGTGGCTTTGTATGGTGCCATGGTCGGCATGTTGAATCGCTTCGGGAATTGTGCTGACTTTATCTTTTCCGTAAGGGGAGACCCCTCTTCCTTGCCTCGGGTGTCTCCCGCCCCGATCTTCAGGCTTTCTCCCCATCTGGTCATCTCTTTTCTCAACCAAGATTTTATTTCACGGGTTGTGCCCCCGTGCCGCCGCCTTGTGTTCTTCTGTTCGCCTGTCGCCCCCGTCGTGGCGTTCTTTAAACTCAGAGGTCTCCTGTACGTCTTCGTTATACTTTCTATCCTCCCTCTTGGAGTTGTAAAAACTGTCGGAGGAGGGGTCGGGCGACTGTTCCTCCTCTTCTTCTTCCCACGTGTCTTCTGATCTTCCTACCACCGCAGATCTTATCCCATAGGGCCTCTCTTTCTGGGTCCCTCGTCTTCACTTACATCTACTCTTCTTTTTTCCCTTTTTCTCTCCTCTGTCCGGCCTCGGTTTCAGTTCTCTCGTGTTTTTATTTCCTTCATTCTTTCTAGTCGATCCATCATAGTCCTCATCCCATCTTCCATTCTTTTCATCCAGTCTATTGCCGGACCTCCTGGTTGGTGATTTCCGTCCTCCGCCATTTGTCTTATCACGTGAATTGCTTTTTGTGAAGTTCCCCACAGACGGCGCCAACTGTTGACGGTGGATTTTGGTCTCAGGGTAATATTGGAATATCACTCCCGAGGAAATCCTCCTCCAACTGTGAATTGTTTGGTTATGGGGGACCAAAGGCAAATTTAGCGGAAAACAAGAAAATACGCCAATCAGACAAGGTGATTTAACGTGGTTCGGCGGATTTTGGGATCCGACCTACGTCCACGCAAGAACATGATGGTACTTTTTATTACTCAAATTCACTCCTTAGATCTCCTCTTTGCTTTTACAAATCAGAGCTCTATGACACTAATCTCTTATTCTTGTGATGATTTTCAGATGCCTTTTACACATGCTCTACCCCTCTATTTATAATAATACAGAAATCAGATTCCTATTTGTATAAGAAATCCTATTTGAACCCAATCTCATTTCCCATAAGGATTCCTAGTCAAAACTGTTCCCTTTTCCCATAAGGATTCCTAGTCAAAACTATTCCCTTTTTCCATAAGGATTCCTAGTCAAAAACTACATTTACTTCCTTTATCATACTAGGACATTGACTTACTAGTTTACCCCATGAAAGTAGGATAACTTATTATCTTATCTCATATGGATAGAATGCCTTATTTTCCCGATCATGTCTTGCCCTATGCTCGGTCTTCATGTGGTCGGTCATGATGGTCATTTGTGCTGAGAATGCTGCTACCGATCTGATAGTGCTCGGTCATCCGAACCAAAGTGGTCGGTTATCGATCATAAAGTTCTCGGCCACTCACTCATGTGGTCGGGTCGGTATTAATGATCTTTGACCAAGGAGAAAATTACCCCTTTGCCCCTGTCGTGCTGTCTTAAATACCATAGTGCCTAAACACCATCAACATGTATATTATTAATTTATCGTTTTTGTTTGGACAATAGAAAATGATAAATGAATTAAAAAAAATACAACAGCGACTTTTATATGTTGCACTCTTTTTTTTTTAATAATTGAGATCTTACCGTTAAATTATCCATTTCAGATTTAAATGGTGAAAATAAAATACTCGATTATCTCAAATTTTTATAAAAATATATTTTCTGAATTTAAATTAAGACCCTTGAAGACCCTTGATGATCCCGAACCCTACCCCACAGTTAATCCTGACTTTATATGTTTCACTTGCCCGCATCCAATTGCAGAAAACAGGAGGGAGAAGAGTAAAAGCTTACTGTACAAAAAATTGTTGTTCTGAGTCTTGAATTATAAAGTGAGGCAGCCAAAGAAGCTTGAGTTGTGGGTTTGTGCATGTGCTTTAAATAAGTCTCTTTTCTTTGAAACCTGGTTTGTTTTTCTGTTGCTTTGTGTCTTGTTTGTTTGTATTATACATACATAAACTATAACTCATTAGTCTCTTTCTTTTTTACCTTTCTAGTCCTTTGAAAACTGGAGAGTTTTGGGATTTTGGGTTTGTTGTGGATAAATTTGTTGTTGTTGTTGAGTTTATTGTTAGATGAAGGCCATGCCCCTAGCCTTTGAGGATTTTCAAGGGAAGGGGGTGTTAGATTTCTCTTCTTCTATTTCTTCATTTTCATTACTATCACAGCAGCAGCAGCAAAAAGAAAAAGGAGAACAAAACTGGCTGCTCAAGAACTGCATCAGGGGAAACAAGAAAGCAAATTGTTTCTATGTGGGCAGTACTACTACTACTGAGCCCACATCAGTTCTTGATAAAAGAAGAAGTCCAAGCCCACCCACGTCATCCTCAACACTGTCTTCCTCCCTGGGCGGCGGCGCCACCGGCTTGGCGGCAACTAATGTCTCTAGCAACCCTCATATCACCGCTACTGAAGAATGTGGAGGCTTGGAATTGGAAGATTGGGAAGGCGTTTTGCCTGGATCACCTAATCAAGAACAGTCCATTTTAAGGCTGATGATGGGTGATACTGATGACTCATCTCTTGGATTAAACAAGATTTTGCCTCAAGATATGGAATTTAATCCAGGTTTTGGTGTCGTGGATCAAGCTAGTTTTGGCTTTGAGACACCTTTTACTAGTAGCAACAATTTGGTCAGCGGCAGTATTGACTCTGATTTTGGAAACAATTCAAGGCTTGGTTCTGTATCCAGCCAAGGTTACATTTTTTCATCAGCAGCTGCAAATCTTTTCCCTCAAAGTGTTATTCAACATCAACCAGTTGAAAATTTGGATAAGAAGCCACATATACTCAATTCTCAGGTGATAATAAATCAGAATCAAGTTCAGTATGCTCAAAATCCAGCTTTATTCCTGCCACTTTCATATGCTCAAATGCAAGAGCATCAACTTTTATCACCGCCACCATCAAAACGCCTTAATCTTGGGCCCAATCAAAAGGTCCCGTTTTCAGATTCGGGGCAACAGGAGCTATTTCTTCCAAGGCAACAGCAACAGCAACAACAGCTTTATATGCCTCATCAAAGGAAATCCATGGCGGTGACAGCAACAGCAACTAAGCAAAAGATGGTAAATGATGAACTGGCGAATCAGCAGCTTCAGCAAGAAGCGATAATTGACCAAATTTTCAAGGCCTCAGAGCTGATCGAAACGGGTAATCCTGTACTCGCGCAAGGGATATTGGCACGGCTCAATCACCAGCTCTCACCTATTGGTAAGCCTTTTCAAAGGGCTGCTTTTTATTTCAAAGAGGCTTTGCAGTTATTTCTCCATATGAGTATGAATAATTCATCTGCAGCTTTGTCCGGTTACAGTACTATTTTCAAGATTAGTGCTTATAAATCTTTCTCTGAAATCTCACCGATTCTTCAATTTGCTAATTTCACTTGTAACCAAACACTTCTTGAATCCTTTGAAGGGTGTAATAGAATCCATATTATAGATTTCGATATCGGATATGGTGGGCAGTGGTCTTCTCTTATGCAGGAGCTTGTTCTTAGAAGCGAAGGTCCGCCTTCGCTTAAAATCACTGCATTTGCTTCTCCATCCTTACATGATGAGCTTGAGCTCAGCTTCACTCAAGAAAACTTGAAGCACTTTGCAAGAGAACTTAATATTCCATTTGAGATTGAAATTTTGAGCCTTGAAGCTTTAAATTCAGTTTCCTGGCCACTGCCTCTCCAGGGTGAAGTAACTGCTGTAAATCTCCCGCTAGGCACCTTCTCAAATTACCCTGCAACGCTTCCTTTGGTGCTTCGCTTTGTAAAGCAACTTTCACCTAAAATTGTTGTTTCTTTGGATAGAGGCAGTGACAGAACAGATGTTCCATTTCCTCACCATATGATTCATGCCCTTCAGTCATACTCAGGCCTGCTTGAATCTCTCGATGCTGTGAATGTGAATATAGATACCTTGCAAAAGATTGAGAGGTTTCTGGTTTATCCTTGTATTGAAAAAATTGTACTGGGACGCCACCGTTGTCCTGGGAGATTACCTCATTGGAAGAGTCTGTTTATGCAATCTGGGTTTGCTCCATTGACATTTAGTAACTTCACTGAGTCCCAGGCTGACTGTTTGGTGCAGCGGACTCCGGTCAGAGGTTTCCATGTAGAGAAGAGACAGGCCTCGCTTGTTCTCTGCTGGCAGCGGAAAGAGCTCATCTCAGCCACTGCTTGGAGATGCTAATGGAGTAGCAGCCTCTGTAATTTGGTTGCAAAGGTGCCTTTTAGTTTATGATCATTTTGAATTTTGTTGTCTTTGGATCTCTTATGCTAATTGTCTATGTGCTTTTAGTTTCTATTTCTTCCAATCAAGAAACCAAACGTTTTAGTAACTTGTTGATGCAATTCTTTGATCAGTAGGTGGTTATCGGTTATACTTATTGATCAGTAATTCTTTGATTACAATAGAGACGTAAATGAGATGGTACTATTAACTAATAAGCATATGACATGCGTAATTAATATTGAATGTAATTATTATCCATTTGGTTGTTTTTTAACATGTAATTTCAATTCAATTCTTGTTTCTGTTGGGTTCTTGCTTCTACTGTTGGTATTGTATTTTCAATCATTTTTTCACGAGATCATTTGAGGACCTTTTTTTTCGAAATATAAAATTTATTTATAAATTGTTCGAAAATAATACTTAGGAAAAAATCTAATACTTGAGATAGTCAAGACACACTATGACAATATAAATTCCATGTATTGTGTATTCTATTTTCCAAATATGTAATTAAAACTCAAATTTACACTTAAACCAACTGCGGCCCTAGAAGATTTATAAATTCCACATGATTTTCAACCTCTCGATATGAGTGGTGGGTTCACTGTTAGCCTGACTCTGCGTGGATATGGCAATGAATGAGCATGAGGTCCACAGGATCATGTCTCTTCCCAATTAGCTGCATGAATTTACAGTGATTTCTGAAACGTCTTAATCAGTCATAGCCACAAAAATGTCTAAAACACATGATTAAAATGATCACGACCGTCTGATCTAATTAGTTAACGTTTTTTGAAAATCACCATCTGAATTAAGTACTTCGTCTTCGAAGGGGTGGGACCTTTGCCGTACACAAATTTAAGCAACTTTCCCTCAAGCTTTTAGCTTGATCTTTATAATAGCTAGAGATGGCAGAAAAATTAGGTCCGGTTCGGACCGGCTTTTTGACATTGCCAAGGATAAAAAATCTCGGGTCGGGCCCGAGTTTTAGAAGAGCCCGAGTTAGGCTTAATATATTAAGTTCGGCTCCAGCCTGGCCCGGGCTTAAAAATATATATATATTTTAATATGTTTGTACCATTTGTATTTATTTGTAGTGTTTGGATTGTTAGTTTATCGATGAAATTTTTGATGTATTTATAAATTGTCTTTGCATATGGTGTGAACGTATTTTGTATTTGTATATTTTTAATATTTTTTCAATTTTTTTTTAAAAAACGGGTCGGATAAAACCCGGACCCGGGCATGACAGAAACTCGGGCGGGACTTTTCCCAAATCCGGACTAATATTTTCCTTGCCAGACCGGCTCATTGCCACTCTTAATAATAGCTTTCATATAGAAAATAAAAAGTTGCATGCATGGACAAAGATTCATTAAAAACAACAAAATAATATTAGTGCAAAATTTGTCAACAATTTCTCAATCTTAATGAACAATATGGCATGCCAATGCCATTTTGACTCCTAGATTTGGGAGTCTAAAAATGCAAATTAACCAATGTTAAATCTACTCAACTAGTATTAACCCTTGAAATTGTCGAAATGCATGAGTTTAATTCAATACAAAAACTAACTTGATAGTATATGGTTATTTAATATTTATATTTTAAGTTCGTTCATTCATTTAAGTCTAATGTTGGATTTTTTCATCAAACATTTACTTCCATATATGTTGATATTTTACTTAATTCTTATCATGTGAGTAGATAATGTGAGTCTATTCGTGTATGAGTAAAACTTTTATACCATGTTGAAAATTATGGGCGACCCGATCGAGGTTCCTCCTCCATTGAATTTACGTGGTCCATATGTGAAAGTAAAAGAACAGAAGCAAATATATGAAAAAGGAACTTTACATCGTGATCATTTTCACATAGCCAAAAATTCAAAGAGCCTACATGAAAATGGACCTGCCATTAATTGTTGCCTTTAGTAACCTCAACAGTAGAAAGCAGATTCCAGGGGAAAGAAAGAGAGATCAGATCACCATTTGAGCATCTTCTAGCAAAGATATGGAAACCCCCAATAAAAGTGGAACACTTATTTGAAGCTCTTGAAAAAAAAAAAAAAATAAGAGACCCCTTTGAAAAGTATAATGATAAATAACTTTTCATTAAGGAATTGAATTGAAGTGACCACTTTTGTGTTGAAGAAGCCTCTCCTAGGAGTGAGGGATTTAGTTATATGCTGAAGGCTCTGGACATATAATATTTTGCCAGCTTTTGTCCTCTTCAAAAAGCTCAAAAAATTTAGTTTAGTGGGTCACTGACTAACCAAAACGAATGATCGAATCGTTTTTATATCGAATCTTAAACGAATCAAATCAAAATGTGATGAATTTGTATTCGATTCGTTTATTAAACGAATCCTAATATTATGATTCGTATTCGATTCGTTTATTAAACGAATCAAATATGAATATTCATTTATTCGTTTAGTCATAATATTATTATTTAATAAAATAATTTACCACACTTGATTTATATTAATTCTTCATAAATATATACATATGAAATATGTAATTAATATATTTACTAAAAATACCTTACTAAATATTGAAAATATTAATTTTTCTATGGTAATTAGCTATAATTTCTCGAATCTTAATTGAAAATTAACAAGAACTAGTAAATAAAAATAATAAAACGAATCCTAAACGAATAGACAAATCAATGAGTTTAAATTCGTATTCGAATGAATCGAATCGAATTGACCAATTTATTAAACGAATCTATTTTTTCAAATCCGTATTCGCTTTAAAACGAAACGAATCGAACGAATAAACGAATAATGATCCAAATTGTCATCCTTACTAGAAACGTAAACCTAATTGATCAGCCATTTTCGATCCATAAATCTAAAGCAAATAATTCCAATGGGACCCCTTGCATTATTGAAGAATATCGAAAATCACGTTGATGTGTAAAATAACTTCTAAAACCCCTAATATGACTTCATCAATCTGTCGCCATATTATTTACGTAACAAATTAATAACCCAGACACTAAATATTCTGCTTTGGATTGGATTAAGCTTCTTTAATCCAAGATTTTTGTTAAACTTTACACTTTTCTATTGCTTCCATTTCCTTAAATATATGAAGAGAGTAAATTATTATGAAATTTATATCCTAATTAGGTGGCTAATCCCTTGCTACACACATGAAGAGAGTAAATTATTATTATTAAAAAAGGTTTTTAGCCATTAATTAGTGTTTGATTTGTGCAACTATTGTAGCTAGCCGTTCATGCCAGATCCATCACTAGTGAATTTGTGATTTTAACATCAGACTTTATGATTATATCTTTTAGATTTTTCCTGACTAAAAAAACATGTATATTCGAGATTATTATATAAAATATAAAAATAGATAGATATTAATTGTAGACGTGACTCATGTCCTCAATAATTATGAAAAATTATTGAGGAGGTGGGTTCGAGTCTCTATAAACTCAAAGTCTCATTATCTATAAAAATGTAGATATATGAATAAATATTTTCCAAATATTAGTAGGAGTAGACTTCTAATCTACTATAAGTCTATTTATTTATTTTCCACTACATTTTAGATTATAAATATTATTGTACAAAAAAAAAAAATTACTTATATAACACTAAATATATATGTAAAAGCCAGGGCCGGCCCTGGGCAGGAGCCACAAGGGCGACTGTCTAGGGCCCAAAAATTAAGGGGGCACTAAATTGTCGGGGTTTAGGTATTATGTCCTCCTTTATATATTTTCTCAAGTAATATAATTTGGGCGTGAGGGCCTAGCCCCAAGCTTCGCTTGGGTTACAGCACTCGTTAAATATTATTTTTTTAAACATATGTTTTCGTAATGAAAAAGGGCATATTTTGATCTTTCGCACCGGGCACCCAAAAATTCAGGACCGGCCCTGGTAAAAGCTCTAAACACATTATAGATTTTTAAAAAAAGGAAAATGCAAGGCTAAAGCCAAAAACATAGTGAGCGAGTGAGACACATGGGTATGCGTGTTGCTTGAAAAAGATTATTAGGGTTCCTTCAACATACAAAGTCTTTTGCTTCTCTCTCACATTTTTTTTTTAATAGTTGGAAATCCAGCCTTGAAACCACTCCTTCCAAGTTTAAACGGAGCAGATAAAATTTCTGATTGTCTCAGACTCTTATAAAAAACACACTCACTGAATTCGAACTCAAAACCTAAATGTGAGATTCTGAACCCTATATCACCAAGACACATCACTTAGGGACATCTTTTACTTCTCTCTTTCTCTTTATACACTTTTATAGATATGCTTTAATTGCCCATCATTTCTTCTTCTTCAATTTCCAACTCCTCTTTAAGTTTCAGTCATTGTTTTTATTTTCTTTTTTATCTCTCTTTCTATCTTTTTCTTTACCTCCAATATTTTGTTAGTCAGCTTAAAAACAACGCATTCTTTGCAACCCACATATTTTTTTATTTCCTTCTCTCTTATATTTTATATAAATAAACCCAAAAGCAAGCACTCATGCTTGGCAAAAGCCACTAATGGTAGGCCCTATCCAATACTAAAACCTTGAGCTTTTATTGGCTCTTCTCTTTTACTCTTCACTCTCAAGACTCTTTTCTTTTTCTTTCACTCAAATACATTTGGTGCAAATGCAAGTTTGGCTCCACATTGATTTGTATGTATGGATGAGTCCAAATAGAGCCTCATGTGTTTCTTTTTTCTTTTAATCCCCATCTCTCCATTCTTGTCTTATCTCATCTCATCAAGTCAACCCTAACATTAACTTAATTCTCAAAAAGTCTCTTTCTTCTCTCTTCGTTTTCTTTTCTTGATTACTATAATTTGTTCTCTTTGCCTTGTTGGATACATATATCAACCTTGAGTGTGTCAACTTTCAAGCTACAATGTAATGATGATGACCAAATTGAAATACAGAAATATACGAGCTTTAATATATTACAGGACAAATCTTATCTATTAGAGATTCAGCATTATTTTATTAAATTGTATTATCATATATACCAAATTGCTATGTGTTAATTAATAATCTATTATATGAATGTGAGACATTCATATAAGGTAATTAACACAAGAAGCTAAAAAGACAAATCCACCAGAAATTTTAAAAAGGATTAATGGTTGGTAAGCTCTATTATTGAGCATGTTTAATATATGGTCATGGCTTTGAGAAATAATTCAATATGACACATTTTTTTGTATTATTTTTGTTCTTTCCGGTTGTGAGATAAGAGAAGACTTTTCCTCTTTAAATTTTATTATATATATAATTTAGACGGCACAAACTGCTCGCAAGTAATCATATTCACTAATAATTCCTTTGACAATAGCCAATAAGTTGTAAGTTGTTTGGTGGTATTTTAATTAAGGCCATTATGTAAAAAAAAAAAAAAATGTTGACATGTTTGAGCATCGTTTCATTTCTTCAATGATTTTGAGTCAAATTTCAATGAACTATTATTAAAGATTTCGTTGGTTAGCTAGAGCCTAAGGGACAGTATGATGCATTTGAGAATGGGAGACATATGATGATGTTATTTCATTTTTTTATTATTATTATTTTGAAATGTTGAAAATATCGTCGTGAAATTATCCCTTTCGCGCTTAAGCGGAACAAGTAAAATCTACGGATATCTCAGACTCTTACAAGAAACGTACTTCATAGATTCGAACCCAAAACCTGAAAATCAGATCATGAACTATACAACATCAAACCACGTCATTTTGGGATTATATGATGATGTTATTGCCAAAAAGAAAAATTAACATTATTTGGTAGTCCCACCGACGAAATCAATCATTAATATTAGTTATTTTGTTGCATTACCGTCCTCTGAATTAATGAATATTAACATCAAGTCGTTATCTAAACCACCATTATTATTATGATAAGAGAGAAATGTTGAAAGTGCTATAATTATAATAAGGCTAGAGGTTGAAACTTGAGCAAACATCTAGGAAACAAAACTATAGTTTTGAAAAAGGCAAGCAAGTCCAAGAGATTTATAATCAAATGCGTATTCCTAATTTCGAGTAACTATTCAATGTAATTAAGATACAAGTGATGTGATATTATCAATTAATAAATAAGTGACATGTATATTTCGATTATCATTTATTTAATAATTTTTAATATATTAGCAAACGTGACAAGATATAATTGAATTATTGTATATGGGTGAAGTGACACCTCTGTTGCCTTCAAAAATTTTTTTCCCTAAATTCATATGCAAACTAATTTGATTTGCAACATCATAATAATGAGTAATTTTTTCATATAATAGAATTATATGTGACGCAGTACCACCAATTAATAAACATATAATGTGTAATTATATTAAATATAATTAAATATGTATTTGGTAAGATATTATTTAATTACTATATGAGTGAATTGGTACCGGTACCACCGTTGTATTGTTTTTTTTTCAGAATAAGCCGATATCGGCGGCATTAGTGTATAATTATAACCAAAATGTGGATAGATTTTGTAAATATTGAAGTCCCAACTCCATAAACTTGAATCACATGCACATGGTACCTCAGAAGAAAATTTAGTCGTCTGAATTATTATTAATTCATCAAATTAAGCACTTTAATTTTTCCGTCTATGTTTTCAGAACCAGACCAATGATCGAATTGGTGATCCAAAAGATTCAATGAGTCAGTAGTTTGACCGGTTGAACCGTTTCGAAAAAATCTCGACATACGTCATAAATAATTTTATTTAATTAAAAATTATAAAAAAAAATTTGATTTAAAAAAAAAAATTGAAATAGAATGTCTTTTTTTTTTTCCTTTTTCTTTTAATTCAAGTCAACTATGCCGAATCGGCAATGGACAAAGAGAAAGCTCTAGAGTTGGGCACATTATTTCGGTACAATAGAAAAAGGACAAAGAGAGAGCCCTTGATTTGAGCACTAAAGTTCTGCAGTTGGATCAAGAGAGAGAGAGTTGAGAGGCCGTGACGAGAGAGATGAAGAAAGCAAATAAAATCGGGTTTAATCGGTTTTCGATAATGTTTCTTAGCCTTTGATTTTTAAGTATTATCCGGACCGGACACTTAGCCGATTCCTTATTCGACCGATCAAATCGTCTGATCCGATTAAAAAAACATTGCTTATAGGTATTAAGGACAGGGAATTCACTCAATTAAATTGTCAATTACTATCAAATTTACCACTTTTATTCTTCACCTATCGTTAAAATTCAAGATCAATTAACCAAACAAAATCATTTTCTCATATTGAGCATTTACATTATATTTCTGCAGGCCTTCCAAGTTTTTTTTAAAAAAACTAAAGATCTACAGCTGTTGATTCTGCAGTCTTCGAGTACCCTTCAACTTCCACACAGGTGACAGGTGATCATCAGCCTTCACTCGAATTTCAGTCGTCAGCAAAATTTTGCTGACGATAAGAATTTCTTTTCTCTGAGTTTTTCGAGTAAATGTATGTGTGCGAGCTCGATACTCCCAACTGCCACAAAGGAAAAAACCAGGATTTGCCCATTTGTATATTCTCCAGCCATTGTTCATAAAACATCAAACTCCATAATGTGGTAGGAAGGAATTCACAAAAGAGTATGCAAGTGCGCCAGTGAAAATGTAACTGTCGACTCTATCCAGTATACCACCTGCATTCAACATTTCCGATTTTACAGCCCTTCAAAAATGTCTATATAGTTCAAACATAGGATTAAAAACCATGTTCTCCTGTAGTTGTAAATTGTAGAGGGATTCATAGGCTGAAAGTAAAAGCTCAGAAAAGCGTGTAAACTAGTGAAACTTTAAAAAGAAGAAAGGTAATTACCATGTCCAGGTATTATTGACCCTGAGTCTTTGACACCCGCATCACGTTTGATCATGGACTCCGTAAGATCACCAAAAACTGATCCAAAAAAGTTCAAAAACCCGAAAGCTATTGCACTGACAAGCATCCATAAACAAGGTCAGAGTAAACATTTTGGTTATAGATGCAACTCTTCAATACAAAGGACTGCACTAGATGAAGATTGAATACCTTGGCAAACATTTTGGCCAGCAGAAAATCTTTGATAGTACAACAGTAGTGGCTATACAACCGCCCAAACCTACAATAGTTCCCTCCCATGTTTTCTTTGGACTAATACTAGTAAGTTGTGTCCTACCAAAAGCCTGCATCATAAAAAAAAAAAAAAAAAAAAAAAATCTCTCACTGTCTCTGAATAAATATCGGACAAAAAACAATTACATTGTAAGGTTGTCTTTGTGCTTTTGAATGATGGTATATATAAGATGGAGATTTTAAAGCAATCACTAACAAATCTGAATCTACCAAAAGAAATCCTTGTATGCCGCAACCTTAGAGATGTAAAAGTTGAGGCATTCTACCTCAAACAATAAAACAGAGGAAAAAGGAGTAAAAAAAAAAAAAATCTTCCAGACACCGCAAATTATAGGTATCATTCATGACATTAAAATCATATGAGTGCGAGGTCCTGCAAACCAATTCAGAAGCTTAAAAATTACCTTGCCACCTATGAAAGCAAATGTGTCTGCTGCAATTATGCTGCTGAAAGAAATCAAGGTTGCCACAAGACCTACTGTCCAGTGAGGTAGGCCACCAAGAAGAATTGGCCATGAAACTCCTATTCCTGCCAAATGTGAAATTCTTAGGATGCACAGCTCGATGAAAGAAAAAATAAAATGCCACAAAGGAATTAGGAGATGGAACTGAGTTCACAACCCAGCATGCTGAGGTCCTAGCAAGAAGCTTTAAGAAGGCTGAAACATCTACTTCACGTTTTTCAATCATTAACATTAAGCCAGAACACACATCATAAAGAGGATTTAAATGACTTTAATGGTTTCAAGACCTTTACATTTGAGTAGAATCAATGCACAAACCCTGCCACAAAAAACATGCTTGGTTTGTTCTATTCAGACAAAATGGGCACACTCGGTTCTTCCTTCGATAAATTTTCTGATATCTAATTTTTGTATTAGATGTGCATAAATACCTCACCTGTATTTAACGCGGGAGTAGTTAAACCACATCGAAGCTTAACCCAGAAACAAGGAAGATAGCCACAGTAAAATAGTCCAAAGATGGTACTACTGAGTTGAGCAAAACGGGGGTTCCCTCTCTGTAAAAGCAATGCCATAGCAACAACAAAAGCCGCAAATGTCACTGAAACATCAATTTGACCAAAATACCTGACCATGAAAAGAAATACTAATCAGCAATGAACAGCGTAACCATCCTAATCAGTAACCAAGATTGAACGGCATTCTAGATCAAAGAAATTGCAAACACTATAAAAGAATTCTCTTTTGCAGAAATACTCCCAGCGGCACAAATCAAAGTATTTAGGTGAAAGAATATTAGTAAACACCAACCCAAATTGAAAAGAATTTACATTTCAAAAGGTTTGGACTTTATCAATCGAACATTTCAGAACAGAAATACAGTTGCATTCAGAATGAAATTTGATTCCCAAAGGATAAAAAATAAATGCACTCTAACAAGTAAAGGAAATTTTAACAGTTTAAAAGGTACTAATGAAGAAAATTAGTATACCTATGAATTATTTTTTGCATCCCAAATAAACTCTACACTCAAATACAAAGCAGTAACACAGACAGTGATTTTTTTGAACCTGGGAAACACAGCATTGTAAGTACTCATGAAAATGTTAAATCCAGGAAACAGCTACATTAACTGGACCTATAGAGCATTTGAAATTTAATTTGGGAGCTGATGAAGATTCCGAACTTTGAAGAGAAACTCCATATTGAAGCACCAAACAACCAATACAATTAACTTCTAATGTATCATCACAAACATTAACTATACGCGAGTAATTTAGAAATCTTACAAAGTAAGTATTGGCATGAGAGCACATATAACAGAGCAAACCCGTGACACATATCTAGGTGGTGGAGTCATTCCAGCAGCAATTCCACGACTTCTAACCAACTCAAAATACTCACGTGCACCAACAAAAACAACAGCCGCAAAAAACACAGTGAAAACCCATCCTCCAGCTAGTACAACTCCTCCCACAGAGATTCCAATGCCAAGTCCAAAAACAATCCTTTTCCTCAACTGGCTTGCTTTTTGTTGACTCTCAGAATCAGAAACAGACTCCTCACTTACCGCTAATTTATGGCTATTGTCAGTTTCCTACAACACACTCATTTCAATAACTCCGTCACAAAATTAATTCATACTAATTATTTTTCTGAATCACAAACTAACTGAAATACTGATAGCTATCATTATCAACACGTGCTAACTACAGTATTTAAACTAACCAATATGCAACTGAAAATGAATCTTCTAAACTACATAGATCTCAAATAAAACATTTCACACAAGAAAATATAAATGCACGTGCTTAATTTACGAAAAAACCAACCGAATTATTACCTCTTTCAAGTTGCCGTCATCAAGGCGGTCCGGTTCGGTTCGTGACACAGCCGAAATCAAGCGGCGGTTCGTGTAAATGCCGATTTGGCGAAGTCGAAGCACCGATTTGGATCCATTAAACACAATTCGATGATTCAGCTTCGGGCACCGTTTTTGAGTAAAAATGAGGGTTTTGTTCGAAACGGGACGGCACGGGCGAGCACTGAGTGAAGTAAATGAGGGTGGAATCAAACGACTGTAACGATCGATTTCCACAAAAGAGGCCATCATATTTAAGAGATGATCGAACTATCCAATTTAACTAGAGAGAATTAAACGCATTATGCTGTCGTTTTAAGGGTTTTGAAAGTGCGTTTTGGATTCGTGAAGATGGAGGTATGAGGTATCGTTGCGGTCTCGGTGAATAGTTGTTGATTGGGTTTTGCGCACGGGAGATTTGTAATTTACACGGAACGAGATTTCTGTTTTACGCGCCTTCAGGGGCGCGTGGGATGAATTTGCTTAATGTTTGTGCGCGCCAGTATTGGGTACCATGCCATGCCCATTCAACGGCCAACATATATCAGTCATTTGGTAAACCTAATTAACGGCGAGTCATCTTAGATAATAAATATAGACGATTGATCGTCTACATGCAGAATAAACAAACGACAAAGCGTAAAGTTTTTTTTAATTGATAATAAAGGAGCGAAATAAACGAAAGAGAGAACCTTGGATACCACCGCCAAGGCGCCAAGAACGAGACATGGAAATCTTGAATTGAATCCCTGAATTCTCTGTTCTAAATTAACAAAATGATGAGACCTGACTCATCAGATTCGGTCGGAACCTAAAGAGAGTGAGAATCCTACTTCAGAGGAATATAGGCCTAAGTATGAACATAATGGCCTAATATTAGGTAGTTTGTAAAAATAATAATAAAATTTGATAATAATTATGAGTTTTTATAAAGATATAATAATATATATTACACTCTTTACGTATACTATGAAAAGATAAGATATTTTAGCTTGAGTACATACACGGAGTTAAAACACCGCAAAATATGTATAAAAATATTATTAGGCAATTAATTGGTGCTTAAGCACAGTGATCCTTTCCAAAAACTAAAAAAGAAAAAGAAAAAAGCATAGTGATCCAAACTTGGAACTTGGAAGTGTTACTAATGCACCATCTTGAAATTTTGATTATTCTTTCGCGGCTACGATGTAATATGAAATATTGGATCATTAATAGCAATGGTGTAGCCTACTATTCATAGAATCGGCCACACAATGTTGGCCTCTCAAATTTAGTGAGCTTATAAGTTAGCTCATACTCTCAGTGCAATACTTATAAATTAATTTATACTCCCAATCAATACTTTCTACCAAACGGTGTCTTAATAACATAGCTCAATAAAACAGTCAATTAACATTGCAAAAACTATTAAAAAAAACAAAGAATTTGACCCGGTAGCTTAATTTCAAAGGCTCTCTCATAACTCACAGATTTGACTAGTTCTAGTTTTGATACAGACCAAATAACACATTGAAGATCCTGCTGATCAGTCACACACCTGTTTTATAAATTTTTCTGATATTCATTTGTTGGTCAAATCTTCTTCATAAGATAACCCAAAATGATGCCAATCAAGCCAACAATAACAACGTATATGAACGGGAGTTTACTGCTACTTCTGTTGGCTTGGCGCCTTAAGAGATCCTGCACAACATAATCTCATGTAAGCAGGCTGCAGCTATGCCATTAAATGTAATCGAATCATGATGATACAATAACTGCGAAAAACTTGTATCTAAGTGCTATTATAAAAGTTTTTGCATTTGCAAAAGTCATTCATTAAGTAAATCTAATTTCCGCTGTATGGCATTTGAGTGGAGAAGAGGTAGGATGTATGGCAGACTGGTACAGTTTCCATTCAATGTCACTTTTTCTATGGACAGGAGAGTGTGACTACAGTAGACTAGTGAGGCTGCCCAGGCAAATGAAGGATATATTAAAAAAAAAAAGAGAGAGAGAATAAACTGTAGCAATATTTTAAGTAAAATTGATAGCACCTAAAACTTCATTACAAGGTCAGATGATGCAACTAGCTGCTGTAATCACAAGTTATTTGTCTTCTCTTGTGTATTCAAATTGTTTAATATGAGATAGGCCCCAACACAACTTTATAGAATTAAATGAAAAGAAAATGAGAGGTATTATGATATTCCACAAATCTATGTCCACTCTCCTAAACATCCGTTAGGCATGTAGGCTCTCTACTAATTGTGCTTTCTGCATTTTCCTGGTAAAACTACGGAGCAAGCACCAACTACAATTTATGGGCTCTATTAGGAGTCTTATTACGTATAGCAAGCAAATATCAGTGTGATGGTCAGGCATTTTTATTCTTAAGAAAATCATACATGTTTTCAGGGAAAAAAGGCCTCTTACAAAATAATATGGTGTAAAAAAGATCTCACCAATTCTTGTTGAAGTTTGTTGTTTTGCTGAAGAACAGAGTTTTTCTCCTCGGTTAGCTTTGAAATGAGAGCCCTTGCCTGAAATCGCAAATATTAATCAGTTTAGTGTCAAGAAATACTAGAGATATTTTAGCAATAAAATGTTTTGAGTTTAATCCACACATTAAGTATATCTGTAGACCGTAAACTGTTGTTTAAATGTAAGTAATGATTTTGAATTATAATATAGTGATAAAATACAAATAACAAGTAATTTGCAGTCACTGATTCTTAAGTAGCAATGTAGCATCTATGAATAATTCCATAGATCATATAACGCAGCAGTCAAACTCACCAGAAATCAGTGTAAAATTAGAATTAAAATAAGCATTCACGAGCATGTCTATTGCTTACGACAGACATACATGATGGGAAGGAAACAAAAAGTATAAGGCTGCAGACTAGATTATGGCCAGTGTTTCACACAAATTTGAAACGGATTCCCATCAGTGCAGGGAATACAATAGAAAACTGTAGACTATTGCAAAAGGATCCAGTTAAGTGACTACATTGATATAGCACAAAATTTAGCAAATATACAACTTCACATGCTGCCTGACTAACCATGTTGCCTGAGGACATTCAAAAAACCATGAGAAACTAAAATTACCATCTTCAAGTAGGTGCATCAACACATAAAGACCTTTAAATAATGGAAAGCAGAAAGAATTAATTACATCCATGAACAATTTTATGATTTACTTACAGGAAGTGAAAAAATATCTCAACCCCCTCAATAGCTCTATTAAGCTTCATCAACGTTAGTTTAGAAGTTATAGATTTATCAGGTTTGCTTAAATGCCATCAAAACAACAACAATCTCTTTACCCAAACTGCCAAAAAAAAAAAAAAAAGAAACATGCATAGATATTGACTAGTAAACGTTCTGTCAGAACCTACACTAAATTGTGAAGGTTCTATACTAAAAATATAAAATGCATTAAACCTGAGAAATAAAAGGTATACCTCTGTTGACTTATCTTGCGGTTCATATTGCTCAACAAAAGCTCTTGAAGCCTAAAGGAAAGCAAAATTCAAAATCGCAAACGATCAAATAAAACTGAAATCACAATATTAATTCGGCTGCTTCAAAAATTCAATTACGAAAACTATCAATACTCACAGCAGCTGAAAATTCTGGAGCACCGAAATTCCCATTATCTGAAACTGATGCCCTCGGTGAAGAACCTTCTTCTGACCCTTCATGAACTGGAGATGGCGGCTGAGGTGGAGCCACATAAAGAACCCTCAATTTGCACTCTTCAACATTATGCCCTGCCTCCTTATTGAACTAGAACAAAAACCCATATAAGCCAAAAAAACAGCACCAATTAACTGGAATATATACACAAAACAAGATTAACTTGTACAAATGTCAATACCATCTCTGGAGTAATCTCCTTTGCTGTGGCCCCAGGACTTGCCACTACACTTTGAAGTAAGAACTTGTCTTTGCATTGCATGTCAGGCGGTGCCTCTTTTTGCGCTTGCATTGTAACTAATTCATAACATAAGATTGATAATTAATCATTAGGTAATTAGAAGAAACATTAACATCTAACAACACTAATTATGAAAAAAAGTGAGAAAATACCTATAACATCAAATGTGGACCGCGGCAATACCACGCCAGTGTTTGGCCTAACATAATACTTCTTTGGATTCGTCGTTTTAACCTAAAACGCACAAAATTCAAATTCACAAACACGCAAATCAAGATGACAAATATCTAGGGCACGAACAATTCTAAATTGATTTTCAAAGATCTAAAATATACACTGAAACTATAAGAGAATTATTAAAAATTTAAATAAGTACCTTGAAAGCGACATAATTATCGGTCTTATTCGATAACTGTAGAGAGCACGAGATCTGCTTCTTCAATTCAACTTTTGTTTTAAAAAATAAAAATAAATAAAGAAAACACTTATATTAGAAACATCAAAATTGTGACAAATGAAATCAAGGATCTGTAAAAAAATAAATAAATAAAGAGAAGTTTACAAGGAAATTGAAGCTCCTGAGGTTCGATGTTGAGTAGCTCGCCAGTACTCATCATGACGCAATCGAATTTGACAGCAGCTGGAGATGGAAAGCTACTAGCAGCTGCCGGCAAGGGAAAGAGATTTTACGGTGCCGGAGGAAAGGAGAATTCTAGCTAACCGGCGAACGAACGAGCGAGAGAGCGAGCGAGAGACGAGAGTAAAAAAGAGATTTTAAGAAAGGGTTATTTTTACATAACTCCCCTCAGGTATGGTCTAATTACACATTTGTAGGATGTACTCTTGTATAATCACTTACCTCCCTTAATGAAAAATCTCACATTGAATAATATTTTAAAAATAAAAATGTTACTGCAGTTGGCAGCAAGAGAGGAAAATTTCAAAGCTTCCATTTCGAGCTCCAACTTGACTCAATTCTATATTAATTAGATAAATAAGGAAAAAAAATTAATTAAACTATCATCTAAATTAATAATCCAATTTGTATTCAGATCATCCAATCAAACGGTAATTATAAATAAAGTTTAAATCTTGATTTATCTTTTAACTCTATATCTTACAAAGTAGAAATTAAAAAATTAAAAAAAAAAGAAAAAAAAGAGAGGGCTATTTTCAAAAATAAACTAGGGCTATTTTTAAAAATAAACTTTTTGAGCTTCATTATTTCAATTTCACCAACAACAACAAAAGTCAAAAACCAATTCCAATCTCAATAGCATGAAAGACAAAACCTCACCTCATTTTCAAAAATCAAATATTTTTCCCTCTCCAATGTGGCTTCTTCATCGTTTTCATCTCTAGATATTACTTTCTTCAACAACTGTTTCCACCTTCATCACTGTTGGCTTGGTTTCTACCGGAAAGCCTCACCAGTTTACTCACTCTAATTTCTTTAATCTTTTATAAATTTTTACCCAAGGAAAAATCATTATCAAGTTCGGTTTTCGTGGTACAATAACGAAATTTATTCATGTGTTGCATGACATCTTTAAGCATTCAAACGTGCATCATTAGAATATTATTTCTTACATAAATTATATTAGAAACTCGAAGTGAAAATTTTTTCAGCTTCGATGAGCATTTAAATGTTAACATGATCCAGACAGTCTTTGATATTTCAGCCTTAATTTTTTCATACGATGTCTGATTTCAGTGAAATTTATACCATCGGAAATCAAAGACCGAGACCTACAACTTTCGTGTTGACAGTTTCCCAAATTCATAACATAACCAAGTTAAAAATCATCATTTCAGTGGAAGCTACAGTGAAAACGTGGAATGCTTTAGATTGTGCCATGTGGCACCACTTAAACCACTTATTTTTCACCCAAAAATCAGTCCCGATTAAAAATATGAGACATGATTCATCATCCCTCTAATTTTGCAAACAAAAAACGTGAAGAAGAAGAATAATAAGTCCACGTTGTTTCTTCTCTCCATCTTATTTTCATTTTCAAGCCATTTTTGATCCACTCAATCTCATTTCCAAGCAAGGTAAGCTTCCTTTCTCCTTTTCTCTTCTCATTTTTGAGTTTAGAGCTTGATTAGAGGAAACCTCAATTCACCCAATTCACCGAGAACTTCATTTTTTTTTTTGTAGATTAGCTTAATTAGAGTAGCTAGCATGTATTTTTTTTGCATCTAATGACATTATAAACATGGATTAAACTTGTTATATGAAATGTCCCAATTTTTTCCAATATTAGGAGCTTGGTCGAATCTGAACTGCTTTGTATGGGCTAATTTGAGTTGTTTGATGATTAATAATGATTGAATCATGCATTTCTAGGTGGCTTAGACATGGATTTAGCTAGAGGTGGCCACGGTTCCGATTCGGAACTGGAATCGAATCAGACGATTCTGATTCCAAACAGTTCTGGTTCCAAAACTGGAACCGGAATCGAAATTTTTCGATTCGGTTAGGGTTCACCCTTGACCGAATCGAAAAGAATCTATGGAATCGAACGGTTCGATTTCGATTTCGGTTCGGAACCGAACCGGACCGGTGGCCACCTCTAGATTTAGCTGGAGTTTGTAAAATGCCAAATTTTTCCCCATACCTAGGGGCTGGCTGAATTTGTCAAGCATGATGAGGGTTTGAATTTTGTTGTTTGAGCAAATATTCATGTTTGTTTAGGTGTTAGAAAGTGAGTTGTGTTTGTGTATTGAATGGTAAATTTCAAGGGTGGTCAGTTGACCTTTTTTTGTCGAATCATGCTTGGGATAAGGGGTTTGCGTTTTGTTCTTGTGTTGATGAATTGTTGGGATTCATATATTTAGTGATGCTTTAGCATGAGTTCTATTGACTTGTGTTGAGAAAATCCATGTTACAATTGAAACCTTCAAGTTTATTAATTTAAGGGTATGGTCGACTACATATTTATGTGGGGTAGGATTGAGTTTGTGCTTTTTGATGAAGAATTGCTACGGTTCATACTTAGGAATATATTGACGTGAGTTTAGGTTGTGTGAGTTGTAAAATTGCGTATGTTTTGTTGATAAGGACTTAACGTATGTTGTAGATTGGAGTGTATGTTGTAGATTGGTAAACTTACTACCTTGAGTTTGGTATTTAAAAACAAAGTGGTGATTAATTATGTTTGTAATATTTATTGTGATGTTGTAAATATATAAAGCCTTTTAGAGTAAGGCTTGGCTAAGTGGGTATTGGTAATTGAGTTTGTTTAAATATGAGTCATGTATATGTTATGATGTTGATATGAAGTTGTTTTTGTTATTTTTGTTTATGAAGGATATTGATTCATGTATTTGAGTGACACTACATTATGTGTTGGGTAATATAGTGATGAGAATTTCAAAGTGGTAAGTTCTTTGATTTGGCCGAATTGCATGGGCTGGTTGGGAGTTGTTTTTGATAAAATAGATGATGATTCATGTGTTTGGGATAATGTTAAGTATGAGCATGTGTTGGCTTGTGTTGGGAACACTTTGAAGTTGTAACTTTTTATTTATGTTGGCTGGATCTTGTAAACTTTTGTTGTGAAGTTGTCTTGTTGTTTTGATGATTATTTGTTATGATTCAAGTTTGATAGGAGATGATGACACAATTTTATTTTGTTGGAGTTGAAAACTCCAAAAGTTGTAAATTGAGTCATTTGGCCGAATCTATAGATGTGTGAAATGAATTGAGATTTTTGTGTGTTGTGATAAAATATGCTTGTAATGCTAAAGCTTGATGTTGAGTTGGTGTATGTGTAATATGTGAATGCATGAAACTTGATTTAAGCTTGGTGTGTATGAAAGTTGATGTTAGTGATGACAATGATGGTAGTGTTGTAAGCATTGTTGAAGTACTTGAAGAGATATTGATAAATGTTGTCTATGAGTTAAAATGAAAACTCGAGGTGTTTTTTTTATATGGTCGGATAGTAAGTCAATTAAAGTTTGATTTTGGTTTGTGTAATGTGTTGGCCGAAAATAAAGGGATGGTTAGGGGTTTCTTTGTTGTCATTGATAATGAATTATTGATGAGCATGAAGATAAATTATAGTGATTGTCTTAATAGTTGTATGTAAACTTTTATGGTATGGAAATTATGTAGTGATGGTAAGTATTACGTTTTGAGTATGAAAGTGTACTTGTGATAATGTTAAAATATGAGTTAGTAATGGCTTGATTAGAAAGCTTTAATATTTTATCACGGATGTCTTGATCACATTGTTTTGGATTATGTGTAATGTGAAGTCTTAACGTTCGAGGAAGTATGCTTGTAATTTATTTTTGATTCACTTCAGGTACTTCTCCTGAACCCATGTTTCCCGAAATAAAAGAACAAAGTGAGTTAAATGTTTTCTAATAAATAACTGTAAATATGTATATATGTTCATAAGTTATTTATGGTGTGTTTACTTAAGGGCAATGAGAATGGAGGATTGTGAATCATTTCCAATAAGGTTGTTTACTTCCTAAAATTGAATAAAAATGGGAATGAGAATGAGAGCGGGGCCCACATTTTTGGGAATGGGGAATGAGAATCTCATTCCCATTATTAATGGTAAATTACAATATTACCCTTAAGATGATTAATTAATATTAATTTACAAGTAATAAATAAAATGTATTAATAATTAATAATTAATCAATAATTAATAAAAAATAATATTTATTATTTTAATAAAATAATATATTAATATTTAGTAATTTAATACATTAATAATTAATTAATAAAATAATACTTAATTAATACTTAATTTATAAATAATAAATAAAATTAATAATAATTAATAATAAAATAACATTTAATATTTTAATAAAAGAATAATTAAATATTGAGTAATTTAATACATTAAAAATTAATAATAATTAATATATAATTATAACTAAGGGTATTTTTGTGACTTTTTAACAATTCATTTCGATTATTGGACAAAGTAAACACATCAATGCCTCAATGGTAATACTACTTCATTCCAATTCTGATTCCTACAGTTAAGTAAACAACTTGTTCTCATTCCGATTTACCATTCACATTCCAGCTCATTCTGATTCCATTTCATTTTATTCCGATTCCATCTCATTCTGATTATGAGTACGTAAACGCACCATTAAAGTTTTCAATCTTGTTCGATTGTAGTGTGTGTGGATACTTACTGGGTTTCTATAACTCATGCCACTACCACTGTTAGTTTTGTAGGTTGAAAACCTAATCAGTCATCTACTTTGGCTCGGACATCTAACTTGAGACTATGGATTGCTCAAGTTGTAGTCACCAATTCTAGAGTCATGGGAAGAGTCCGATTGTTTAGTAAATTATGACATTCTTGTATTTGTTTATATTAATCAAAACATACCATTAAATGTGTGTAATGTTAAATGTTAGGTTGAATGTTTTGATTTGGGCACGAATCCCTGTAAATTGATGATGAGAAATTATTGTTTGAGTTCGGACCGGATGTCATATATGTAGGTTTGATAGTTGTTCAGTTTTTGTGATGATGGATTGTGATTCGGGATATTCATTTTTAGGGCACATTATGCCTTTTTTTTTTTTTTTTTGTAATTTTGGAGGCTTATGGAGATGAGTTAATCATGTCTCCTACATGTAGCATCTTACCTCTGGCGGAGTGTTACAAGACGTCTTGTCAAATTAAGATTAAAACCCTAAAAGTTAAACTTTGTTTCTTCCGAATTTTAAAATATTTACATATTATTTTACTAATTTGCCTTTATATATTGTCTTTATTTATTTTATTTTATTTTATAATATATATATATATATATATATATATTATACAATAGAAATAAGTAAACAACACTCATAAGTATATTATTTATTAATTTTCTAAGTTGTATTTTTTAACATAATATATAGGCCCAAACCCAAATTAGTTTTAAAAGAAAAATCCTATAACTTTTGTATCAAACATGCCCTAATATAAATGATAGCATTGAATTGTTTGGATCATATATTTAATTTGTATATGTATAGTGAGAATTCGAGGTTATCCAAGTTCTGACCCTATGCGGAATTACAGACAATAAGCAGGACAAGTCCTGTTACTGCTACTATGGAATTGCAACAGGCAATTTAACAGGCAACCACAATAACAAATAAATAAAATATGCTGCAAATGTAAAAACAATAACAATAATTAAAGCAGCAAATATAATCAAACCACACAAAATCAACACAAGTAATTTTGGTGACGAAGTGGAAAACTCTTCCGAGTAAAAAACCACTCCGGGTATATCGGCTACCAGCCCAATCCACTATATCGAGAAAAACTTACAGCGATGGTCAAGACCTATGGTGGCAACTCCACCGACTCAAGTACCTCTATACTGCAAGAACTCAAGGCAACTCCTCAAGCCCGCGACCCACGGTTTTCTTCAGAACCTCTGAAGTCTCTGAGTAGATTGTATCACCTCTGAACGCCGGAACTCCGACTACCAAAACTCCTCCTATAGAACTCTAAAGGATTAGGAGATTTGGGTTATGTTGTGTTGAAGGTTTATCAAAGATGGATTTCACCATTAATAGAGAAGACAAGAAGATGATGAAGTCTTCAATGGTGAAATCAAAGAGTTGAAAGCTTTGAGAGTATTTGGCTCAAGAGAAATATGCTTCAACTAATGAGAATGGCGGCTAGGCTAAGGTTATATTTATAGGTAGGGTGAAAACCAGGGTTTTGCAGGCCAAAAACGCGTTCAGATCGCAGTCGCGTTCGAACGCTTACTAGAACGCTACACGAACGCGCCCTTTCTGTGAAGACTCGTTCGAACGTCAATCGAACGCACAACGAACGTGAGCTCTCTGGAATGCTCCCGTTCGAACCCCACAAGAACGTGCCTCGAACGTTTGCTCTCTGGAATGTGCCCGTTCGAACCCAATAGAGAACGTGACACTAACGCCACCATTCGTCGAACACTGCAACGAACGCACCACGAACGTATGTCTGATGCACATCAGCCAGAAACCAGTCCAATTGCACAAAGATCTTCATGAAAGATTACAACTCAATTGAACTTGTTTTGTCACGGACACATGCCAATAAAAATGGAACTCACAATCTCCCCATTTGGCATTCCGTGACAAAACACTACCTAATACAAAGACTACGGTAATAGACCCAAAAAGCAAATAGTCAACTGTCAACCATCAAAACAGTGACTTATTACAAATGGACTCGATCTAACACCTAACAAAGTAGTCTTGAAAATAATGCCACCGCAGCAACATACCTGCTACCTGAAACATCCACAAACAACAATATACCGTGAAAAGCATTGGGATAATCAAGTAAAACATAAAGCTGTACAAGTAGAAATCCTTCTCCCCCTTAATCTTAACTCCCCTTAAAACGGAGATATCTAAAGGATATTCTACGGTTCTCTTCTATATATTAAGGCTCTCCCCCTTAATATATTACTCTCCCCCTTTTTGTCACGAAATGACAAAGGGTAAACGAAACAGGAAAAATAACAGGAGAACAGGAGAAAAACACATGCAAGAGCATAAACAGACAGGAATTACTCCCTCTCACTAACAGGCACATAAGTTAGCAAAGTAACTCACGGGAAGTAAATCAAAACTCAGAAAAGTGCACAGGAAAGGAAAAAAATTGGTATGCAAAAACATGAAGCACACACAAGCACATACTGAGATAGATAAAAATCCTGTCAAAAACTGACTGAAACAGCATTCAAGCTGATACAATGATACCCAGTCAGTATTCAGCTGTTTATGACATGAAACAATATGCATCATTTTAAAAGTGGCTAAATATAACACTTATGCATATGACATAAACACCAAAGTATAAAAGCACTTGCGTGAAAAATAAAGTGCACAACAAATCAAGGCTTAAGACCTTATTTTATGAGCTGGACACAGCCAAAGAACTCCATCTCTAAACAAACCAAGTCCACAAAATAGGTGTTCAAACCCAGCACCACTAGGACCTGAAAATAAGCAACATTGATTGCATGCTATATTATTTACCCCAGAAATATCATGAGCTCATATTTAATAACTCTTTCGAGTGAAGGGTTTTTGCCCTTATCTTTTGAATTTGGCCATTTTGGCTCTTTTGTACTTGAGTCTCATTTTTTTTTTGAATTATTTTTCTTTTACAAGGGGGGATAGCAAGGTCATCTAGTCAAAGGTCACACTATTGAGCAAACATGATATGATAGAAATTAGATTGCTATTCCAAAAACTCATACATGCGACCAAGCCTTGAAACATAAAAAACGTGTATGTGAAAGTGCAAGCACAAGATATACCAAAGGTTTTTAACACACACACTCATGTATATAGAGCATCAAGAAAAAAATAAAAGCATATCATACATGCATAATCATATATCCTACATACCAGGATCACATGTACATGCTATTCATGCTCTAACAAGCCATAAAATAAAATAAATTTTGTCTTTTTCAATTTCTTTTTTTTTTTTTTTGAATTTTTCAGATTTAAACAATAAAAATAAAGACAAAATAGGCTTGTAAAACATCCAATGGTACGTGGAGTTGTATCCCGAGTGCAGATCATACTACCGTCCATTCGGAATCGGCTATGAAATTTATGTCCGGGTTTCCATCCTATATACCAAGGGACATATAACAAAAACAAGACACACACACACCCATATGCTGTGAAAACAAAATAAACGTGCAAAAACATAAAACACACGCACACACACATGCAATGGGAAAATAAAATGCATCTTTTAACCAGAGTTACACCGAAGTGCACTCTCATCATGTCCATCAGGACACGCAGAAGTAGATGGGAAATCATCTTGCTTCCCCACCCAAACCTTTCTAGGAACCTCATCCACTTGAGAATTCCTAGTCAACAAAGAAGGTTTCTCACTAAGAAATTGTGTCTGTTTTGTTAGTGCAGAAACTTGAGAAGCTAGATTTGAAGAGTCAAATCTAGGTGACACATTTTTAGGCCTCTTCTTTTGCTTGTGAAGCATGAAGCACTTAGGCCTAATGTGTCCCGCCTTGCCACAATGGTGGCACACAGGCACAAACCTCGGATGAGAGAGAGGTTTATCCACAACACATCTAGATCGAGGTTGGGTCATAGGACGAGGAATAAATGGAGGAATAACATGACTACACTCAACAGGTTTCTTGCCTAAGTCATGTTTAGCTGCTACAGACACAACTTTGGAAGAAGAAGCCTTATCACAGTTAGGCTCAGAAATAATTCCTAACTTACGATCCACAATTTTATTCTCACTAGAAAATACAGACAATTGGGTTCTAGTATCTTCAAGTTCAGTTTCTAATATTTGGACCTTATTAATTAGACCTCTATTTCTCCCTCCAGGTCATCTACCATCAAAAGGCTCTGCTCAAATTTGGCTTGAGCTTCATTCTTTTCTAGCTCAACAGCTTTCAGCCTTTTATTGACCTCTATATTAGTCTTCTTAATAGCTAAACTCTCATTAAACAGTTCAACATAAGCTATTTGAAGACTTTCCTCATCTACAGACTCATCAAGAGAGACTTCTGAATCATCATCATTAACCACAATCTCTCTCTCACCAGTCACACTAGCAGTAAAGGCAATAAAATTTTCTTGCCTTTAGGAGACTCATCAGAAGAATAACCACCTTCTGAATCACTAGGAGATGCTGCCATGGCTTTCTTGCCTTTAGCCCTAAGGTATGTAGGGCACTCTGGTCGAATATGCCCATAGCCTTCACACTCATGGCATTGGACATCATGGGATCTACTACCCCTATCTCTAGACTCTTTTCTGCTATGCCTACTCTCTCTAGGCATAACCTCCATATATGTATTACTGCTATGGCAACTTTTCTTAAGTTTAAGAAATTTCCTAAACTTCTTTGCAAACAAGGCCAAATCATGATCCTTGATGGTATCATCATCACTAAACGAATCATGCACAACTTCCTTAGCAATTTTCATCGCAAATGTTTTTGGCTCTCTAAAACCAGGAAGCTTTTTCTCATAAACCTGCAGCTTTCCTACGAGCTCATCTAAATTAAGCTGATCGAGGTCATTGCTTTCCTCGATGGCGGTGATTTTGGGTAGGAACTTATCAAGTAGGGATCTCAGGATTTTCCTAACTATCCTACTGGTAGGAATAGTCTCACCTAGGTTAAAACTAGAGTTAACAATATCGTTAATCTCAGCATAAAACTCATCAAAGGTCTCATCTTCTTTCATTCTAGCGACCTCAAACCTAGTGGCTAAATCCTGGAGTCTATTATTTTTAACAGACAATGTGCCCTCATGCACAGTCTGCAGGATATCCCAAGCATCCTTGGCTATCTCACACATAGAGATTCTCCTAAACTCAGCAGAACAGACAGCACCATGTATGGCATTAACAGCTTTGCTGTTCCTATTGCTAGCATCAAATTCGTCCTTGGTCCAGGTCAATTTGTCTTTAGGGGAAGTGACCCCATCAACAGTAACAACGGGAGGTTTCCACCCGTATTCAACAGTCATCCAGACCCTCTCATCTAAGGACTTAAGGAAAACTCTCATGCGAACCTTCCAATGCAAATACTCCGTGCCATCAAAAAATGGCGGACAATTTAAGGGTTGACTACGCTCCATAGCTAATGGGTCAAGGATCGAGTTCAGTCTCTGATACCAATTGAGAATTCGAGGTTATCCAAGTTCTGACCCTATGCGGAATTACAGACAATAAGCAGGACAAGTCATGTTACTGCTACTATGGAATTGCAACAGGCAATTTAACAGGCAACCACAATAACAAATAAAAAAATATGCTGCAAATGTAAAAACAATAACAATAATTAAAGCAGCAAATATAATCAAACCACACAAAATCAACACAAGTAATTTTGGTGACGAAGTGGAAAACTCTTCCGAGTAAAAAACCACTCCGGGTATATCGGCTACCAGTCCAATCCACTATATCGAGAGAAAAACTTACAGTGATGGTCAAGACCTATGGTGGCAATTCCACCGACTCAAGTACCTCTATACTGCAAGAACTCAAGGCAACTCCTCAAGCCCGCGACCCACGGTTTTCTTCAGAACCTCTGAAGTCTCTGAGTAGATTGTATCACCTCTGAACGCCGGAACTCCGACTACCAAAACTCCTCCTATATAAATCTAAAGGATTAGGGATTTTGGGTTATGTTGTGTTGAAGGTTTATCAAAGATGGATTCTCACCATTATAGAGAAGACAAGAAGATGATGAAGTCTTCAATGGTGAAATCAAAGAGTTGAAAGCTTTGAGAGTATTTGGCTCAAGAGAAATATGCTTCAACTAATGAGAATGGCGGCTAAGGGTTATATTTATAGGTAGGGTGAAAACCTAGGGTTTTGCAGGCCAAAAACGCGTTCAGATCGCAGTCGCGTTCGAACGCTTACTAGAACGCTACACGAACGCGCCCTTTCTGTGAAGACTCGTTCGAACGTCAATCGAACGCACAACGAACGTGAGCTCTCTGGAATGCTCTCGTTCGAACCCCACAAGAACGTGCCTCGAACGTTTGCTCTCTGGAATGTGCCCGTTCGAACCCAATAGAGAACGTGACACTAACGCCAACCGTTCGAACACTGCAATGAACGCACCACGAACGTATGTCTGATGCACAGCAGCCAGAAACCAGTCCAATTGCACAAAGATCTTCATGAAAGATTACAACTCAATTGAACTTGTTTTGTCACGGACACATGCCAATAAAAATGGAACTCACATATAGAAATGACTACTTTTCATTTTCAATCCACTCATTTATGTGTTTTTCTATTTACAAATGAACAGAGATTCCATTACATTTAAATAAAAAAAATCATGTTTATGTTTAGGTTTGGTTATTGAAATTCTTATTTATTGATATATTTGTAATGATTCTTATACTAAATCACGTCTTGAATAATGATAAAGTGTGTTTTTATTTTATTTATTTTCCCTAACTTTGTTCCCACTAAGTTAATTTTTTGGTTATGTTGCCGTATGTATGTGTAATTAGATCATACCTCAAGGGATGTATGTAAAAATAACCCTTTTAAGAAACGACGTCGAATTTAAAATAAGAGACAGAGAGCTGCAAAGTTTTCTAAGTGGGACAATGATGTTTGTCTTACTCGCGTCATCTATTTGAGTTCAATCGTGATAATTATGACCCATAACATCACTATTTGTACATAACATGGTGTTGTTGTACAAATTAACTATGTGACAAAGGAAATTGCTCTTTTATCATTTGTAATTGGATTACCGGGATATATAAATGATAAAATTCCATATGATTAGTTCCAGATTAATAAGATATGAGACGGTATTAATCCACTAAGTTTTAACCATTAAAACATCTCTAGTCGTAGTATTATCGAGATTGGACATCGATAATGCGGAATAGACTAGTATTGCACTTGTGAGAGCTTAACGTCATAGTTCTCAAATATTTGGGTATTGGATACTCATGCAAGTGTAATAGGAGGTTATATTTACCGATGGTACAGAAACAGCTTCGCTCTGGATAGACCCCTCATAATTCCATTGGTAGTATGACTATGTGTCTATGGAAGTCCGAATCAGGGTAGGTGTATTTGGTCTTAACCTGAGACTTGCACCACTAATATTTGCGACAATCAATATACTTTGGTTTTGGTCGTCCAGGACTTTAACCGGTTCTGTGTACGCCTCTTCTGGGTATATTGAGAATCGTAGTGTATTGAGTGTGATGTCGAGATGGAAGTATCACTCCAGTCATATGGAGATGATGGTCACGTAGGATACGAAACTGGTGCTCTTATATGCTACAGCTATCGGGATAATATGACTAGGTCATGTTTATCCGATTATAGAGACTAGTTACCAGAGATCCGATATGTGCTTCGTACGGGGCAGACACAATTCCAGCCCCATGCCTAGCACGTGACATCTGATACTGGATCGCAATACGCAATACTACGTATACTACGCCTGATACAGATTACATATTCCTTTAAGAATATTTTTGGAGAATTGGGTAGGCACGGTGCTTTGTTAGAAGCCAACCATGTCTTGTAAATCGGTAAAAATGTAGTACTAGGTACGTACATGTTCGGATAGTCCGACGACCAGATTTACTACCAACATATCCGGGGATCTCATGGGTCTCTTCCCGAAGATTCACCAATGACGTATGACTCGGACATAATTAATCTGGGATTAATTAATAGATAGAGAAAATTAATCTAGGATTAATTACAGAGAATTTTATCTGGGATAAAATTCATATAAAAGAGAGAGAACGATTAATTTGGAATTAATCGATAAAATAATATATTCGATATATTATACGAAATTAGATTTCGAAGCGGAATTAAAATTAGATTTTAATTCGGGCGAACGAGTTAATTTAGAATTAATTCGCTAGCGATGTGAATAGTAATTTTGCTAGGCATAATTATTTAATTAAATTTGATTTAATTACGTCGTAACGGAAAATTCGTTAATTCGGAATTAGCGAACCCGAGCCCGAGAGTGTTTGCGGGCCCACTCACATTTTGAATTTAAGTGCGGCCCACAAGTCACATCACGCGTCACATCACCTGTCACTTTAGTGATGGATGTCAAGTCACCTTTTGGTGATTGACAACCAGTCACTATTCATGATGGTGGTGGTTGTGGGCAATTAATGCCATTTTTCCCTCACTTTTCCCTTTTGTTTTTTGGAAAAACAAGTACCAAATGTGAAAAGTATTTTAGGATTAGGTTTTAGAAACCAAAAACACATCTCTCTCTCATTCCTCTCCTTGGCCGAAACTAGGCCTTCCATTTTCTCTCAAAATGGCGTGAAGCTTGGCTTCACATTCTTGAAGATTTGTTGCAAATTTTAGCAAGAGCTAGCACTTAAAGGGGTCATTCAAAGGTGATAGTGAAACCCATTCATGAGCATGGAATCCATTCACAAAGCTTGGAGCTTGAAGATCAAACATGAAGCACAAAGAAAGGGCATGGCCGAACCTATGAGGAAAAGCTTGAAGAAATTTTTTTGTGTTCTACGCATCGCAAATCCGATCAAAGTGAGTATTTCCGCAACTTAACTTTGATGTATTCACACATTTCATTCGCTTAAATGATCTTGGTTTGACCTAGAAAACCCAACAATGGTATCAGAGCCATTATTTAAGCATGAAATTTGATTTATGGTAAAATTGATTTGAGCATGTTTTGATGAAATTGTTTGATTGAGTATGCTTGAATGATGATAACATAGTGTTATGCATGATCAATTTGATGAAAATTGTATTGGATTGATTTTTCCCCAAATATTTGGCTTGGTCGAAAGTTTATGGTACCATAATGTCATGATATTTTTTGTTCTTTTGATCATTGGATGAGTTGAAAGACTTGGGAAATGTTGATTTGAGATTCAATTGGATTGAAATTGGAATTGGACATTAAAACCTCAAATTGCCGTGAACAAAGAAGCATGGTGTAGACGATGATTTTCACCCGAGGTCTACAATCGAGATTTCGTGAGGGGGCACTGGCGATCCTGCAAAACAAAGTAGGTAGGATGAGCGAGGAGGGTCTACCCACCGGTGTGGTGGATTCCATAGGCACTCCGACGCCCAAGTCAGTGATGGTAATGGGGTGCAAAATTTGTAGGAGAAGAGGCAAATGTCAGATGTTACCTTGATCCCCGATGGTTGCCGTGAGGGCGGTAGGTGGGAGGTACTGAGTGCTATGTAGAGAGAGTATTCTTAGGCTATGAGTATGAGAGCTTGAATGTTTCCCCTGTAGCCCTGTTTCCTATATATACATGCTCCAGTAATGTGTGCCTTTATTGCCATTTGATTGCTCGTCTGTTGGATCATGATAACGGTCGACTTAATGAGGTGCAATTACTGCATGTTGCCCGTTGTAGGCTGGAACGGATGGGTTATGAATGGTGTTTATGAGCCTAAGCATTATGTGGACTGGCATGGGGTGAGCCCCGATTATGGTTTAGGCACGTGGTATTTCACTGGGCCTGGGCTTGAGAATCTCTGGGTCTCTATATACTTCAAACATTAGGACTTTGTTTTGAGATATAAGCTTAGGTCTGGGTCTTATGTTGGAGAGTCTGGGGTGCGTTCAGTGTTGGACCTGAAGTAAAATGACGAAATTGCCCATTGATCAAATTTGGCACGTACAGTTTGTCCCATACTCTCTAAGTCAAGGAGTCATTGGCTTGGAGAGTACTTGACACGTGTGTCGCTTGGGATAAGGCCATAGTATGTAGGTGTACTCGAGCGTTGATGCAGCCAAACGAATGTCAAGTTATGAACTTGACTTTACAAGATCCATTGGGGAAGTACCCAGTCGACCGAACCAGATGAAAGATTGGGATAATAAATTGAACCAGATGAAGGTCATGATATAAGTCATACGACATGTGTATTCCATATCTACAACTTGAATCGACATGATTCCATGAGGGATGTCCCCGATCGACTGGACTTGATGAGGCCAGGAAGATATAATTCATGCGACATGTGTAAACCATGTCTACAACTTGACTCGATATGAGTCTATGAGGGATGTCCCCGGTCGACTGGACTTGATGAGGCCAGGAAGATATAATTCATACGACATGTGTAAACCATGTCTACAACTTGACTCGACATGAGTTTATGGGGGATGTCCCCGGTCGACTGGACTTGATGAAGGTCAAGATAATCCCCATACTATAGGTTAAATGACCAGTAGAGTCTTTAATGTCGTCTGGAACTGATGATGGTTCATGAGGATCTTCATTCTACTTGACCTTATGAAGGTCCATGAGGGTCTTCATTCCTCATTCTACAATTCTCACACTACAAGACCTGACAAAGGTTGGTGAGGGTCTTTAGTCGAATGGACCTTGTATAGGTCTAATGAAGTCTTCACTCTATTGGACTTGATGGAAGTCCATGGGAGACTACACTTTATAAGACCTGAAGAAGGTTGGGATCATCCTCATACTACGGGTCAAAAGGCCAAAGGAATCATACATGTCGTATGAGGATTATTCCAAAACAGAATGAGTGTAGTGTCGAGTGGGACAATTGATAAATGAGAAACCTTCATGTGTGTCGTGTTTAATGACACCACTCCTTGATGTCAACCTACATCCCGTCGAATGGGACCTTTAACAAATGATATACATCTATGTGTGTAGTGTCAAATTGTGCCTCAGCCAAACATTATTTGCATCATGTTGAATGGGATATTCAACATATGCTTGACATATGTGCTTGTAGTGTCGAATGGTCCTATAGAATAATGTCTTGTAAGAATGTCTAGTGTTTTTGTCATCTGGAAAGAGGTCAGCGATCTTGATGTTGGAGAAAAATACCATTCAAAGAAGATGTTCCTCGTCGTCTGGGATTTTTAGAGACTAAATTGTCATACGTGTATGCAATTTTGGTAGCTTGTACTTTGTTCGCCTCTCACTTTTGTGCATCACGTGGAAGTGGGGATTTTTTTCATGCAAATGAGCTTGCCCTTTTTTGTGTATAAACTTCTCATGGACCTTGACTCGAATGTGACTTTAATTATGAGAGTGGAGCTTTGGCGAGTGGGGCATTTTTTGGGCTATAAGTGTGTTGATGCTATTGGCACGCAAACTGTCGTATCGGTAATAAAAAGAAAAGCATACGCAGAAGCAGAAAGAACAGATTTACCCTCCCAAACATCTCCTTACTGCATGCACAAACAAAAAATAAAAAGCACCGCACCCCATATCCTACTAGGCTTTGTAGCCTCGATCAATCGAAATGCTAATCCTACTCGCTGGTGCTTTGTCGAGTGGAACACACATCCTTTGCGTGTTGATGTGATGAAGACCAAAATAATTAACTTGATGAACTAGAGACAAAGGAAAATTTGGATAAGATGCAAAGTGTGGCCCATGACTGATGTATGACTATGACTGTGTGCATGTGGCGCACTTGGTGAATGATATATAACATGTGAATGGCTCATGCTTGATGATTGGCTGTGGTGTATTTGTTTAATCGGGACGTGTCTAGCAGATGTGAAAACAACATGTGCCCTGTTTGTTCTGACGAGGATTTGCCTCTAAATCTTGTTTGTCACAGTCTTACTTTGTCACAAACAATCTGCGGCCTCAACACCGAGGCTTCATTGGGGCAACTTTAAAAAATTTGAGCCACTGACTTTGGATTTTGATTATGAATTCTCTGAAGACTTAACAGACACCATCAGCGAAGCTTCATACAACTACCCTCTCTTGTGTGGGAAATCCGTGAAGGGTAGGAACAAGAAAGGGCGAAAGCCCAAAAATTAATTAGGGGTTTACTTGAGCTGGTGCTCCGTTTAGTCGTTTTGGTCCTGACAGAAGCTTTCCCTTTAGCTGTAGTACCTCTTCTCTGAAGAGGCATCTTTCTACATTTCATGCTTGGCTCTGCAATAGCCGATGTGGGACTCCAAGAAGGCATTTTTGTTTGCTGAATTTTGTTTATGAATTTGCTATAGCCGATGTGGGCCAAGTGAATGGCTGAATTGGGCTTATTTGGCTTTGGGCTTTTCGGTTTTGCTTAGGAAATAAGCCCACTCTACACGTGTCTTCTGAGTGGCTTTTGTGACATTTTTCTATTTGCTCAATTTTCATTGGGCTCGCATTGGGCTCTAAATTTTGGCTTTCAATTACTTTTTTCAACCTTGTGAGTGGGGGGCTGCGTGCGCCAGGTTGCATGCATGGAGGACGTACGTCCATTTTTCATTTTCCTTTGCACGACGCATGCATCATGGGGCTCGATTTTTTTTTTTGGGAAATTTTTAACGGGAGTAATGTGAGCTTGGGCTTCTCGGATTTGGGCTCAAGCTTCACTTTTGGAAAAATTGGCACGCGCATGTAACATATATTTGCAATTGTAGCATGATACTGATGCGTTTATAAAAATCAATTCGTGCATACGTGGAGCTTATGTGTTGCTGTGCGCGATGGTTACTGTGTGTAAGACCATGCACAAAGCTAGATTGGAGAAGCTGGAGGGCTTTCCACTTTGTCGCTTGTGAAAGGTTTCTTTTGCTGAGTGAATTTCCTTCAACATTCCCATGAAGCTTGGTTATTAATGAGCCGACAAAACAAAGAATTGAAGATGTCTGGACACGTTAAGAATGAAGGTCCAAAGATACTCTACATTCTACTATTCTTGATGAAGGTACATGTGAGTATATCCCCCACCCGACCTGTTAGAGGTCAGGATCATTCCCATACTATGGGTCAAAGGACCAAGGGAGTCAACGTGTCGTTTGGGGCTCATCCCATAACAATAGAATGAGGCTCGTATGATATGACATTATAAGTGTGTGAAAATTATTTAGAACAATAGAAATGACCTTATTCGACAGTTAACATATATGTAGTAAGGAATGCGATAAGTGTCTAGTCTCAGACGTGTAGTGTCGATTGTGATCCTTGACAAGTGCCAAGCCACATATTGTATGTTGATTGAGACATCCTCAACAAGTCTCAATCATACTTATGTCGAGTGAGACATCTTTAATAAGTCTCATGCCTTACTAATGTAGATTGGGACATTCAAACAAGGTGTCGTGCCATACCTGATAATGTCGGCTGGGATGTCCACGCTGAGTCTTCATTAAAGTATAACCCATTGGGACGTCCTCTTCACGCCAAGTCATCACTTGTTCTGTCTTCTTATGTAGTCTGAGTGAGATGACAATCCAACCATGTAGTATGGAGGATAATTAGATCCTACATCACTTGGAAGATATGGCAATTCTTTCATATGTACTTTAGAGTCGACAGTAATTCATCCATGTCGTATGAGGAATATGGCCATCATTCCACGTCATTGGGAGCTTATGACAATCCTTCCACATAGTCTAGGTCCGTGGACCCATCACTTAGCCTCATGCCTGAGGAATGGACTTCAGTGGAGTTTTGTGGGAGTATGAAGGTCGGGTCGATTTTTATTGATTGGTAGTCTGACCCCAGGTAGACTGTGGAGAATTGCTCATTTGAACTCTTGCATTTCATTTTGCATGGAAGAGATGACTTTTGAACGGTCGACAAGTGAAATATGGTGGCTCTCTTGGTGATTAAGTGGATGGTCACTTGATGGTGGATTTTCAATTGTCATATTGTTGAATTATCATAAGAGATTGGTTTAGATGTTAAGATCACTTGGGTGACTCGTAGCCTCGTGCGTTTGGGAGTTTGAAGAAATGCGCTCCAATGTTCGTAATTATTCTTGGAGGATGGCTAATTAAGTGATCATGAGATCTAGTGTTTGCTCATCGCGTGACGCCACACGAGGTGAAGTGTTTGATAAGACATCGTGTGCTCATCGCTTAGAGCAGGATACGCTAATTTTTGGAGAGGTGTTTGATAAGATCGTAGATGGAGAGATCTTTGTATGCTATGAATCGCTAGGGCCCCACGGTGGGCGCCAAATTATAGACGATGATTTTCACCCGAGGTCTACAATCGAGATTTCGTGAGGGGGCACTGGCGATCATGCAAAACAAAGAAGGTAGGATGAGCGAGGAGGGTCTACCCACCGGTGTGGTGGATGCCGTAGGCACTCCGACGCCCAAATCAATGATGGTAATGAGGTGCAAAAGTTGTAGGAGAAGAGGCAAAGGTCAGATGTTACCTTGATCCCCGAGGGTTGCCGTGAGGGCGGTAGGTGGGAGGTTCTGAGTGCTATGGAGAGAGAGTATTCTTAGGCTATGAGTATGAGAGCTTGAATGTTTCCCCCCCTCATGGAGCCATGTTTCCTATATATACATGCTCTAGTAATGTGTGCCTTTATTGCCCTTTGATTGCTCGTCCGTTGGATCATGATAACGGTCGACTTCATGAGGTACAATTACCGCGTTTTGCCCGTTGTAGGCTGGAACGGATGGATTATGAATGGTGTTTATGAGCCTGAGCGTTATGTGGACTGGCGTGGGGTGAGCCCCGATTATGGTTTAGGCACGTGGTATTTCACTGGGTCTGGGCTTGTGAATCTCTGTGCCTCTATATACTTCAAACCTTGGGACTTCCTTTTGAGGTAGAAGCTTGGGCCTGGGTTTTATGTTGGAGAGTCTGGGGTGTGTTCAGTGTTGGGCCTGAAGCAAAATGATGAAATTGCCCATTTACCAAATTTGGCCCGTACACATGGAAATGAGATGATTTTTTAATTCAATAATGTTGGACATGTGTTGATGATGATTAGCATAATTAATTATGTAAATTGATATTTTAGAATTGTTAATTTGACTAATTAATTATGGCTAATACACTTTAGTTAATTTAATTGTTATATTTGGAATATTGTAATTAAATTGGTTGGGCTAAATTTGGAATTAGGCTAATAAAGTTGTATTTGGGCTTAATGGGCTTGGTTGGGCCAAGTTTGGTTTAGGTTAATTGGTTGGATCCAATTGGGCCTAAAACCATTTCCATAAAGTCCAAATATGATTAAATGTGCCTTTAAAATTTTAATTGGGCCTAAATTGATTTTTGGCAAAAGGGTGATTCCTTATTGGGCTTTGGTTGCCAAAGTTCATGCCTTATAAATTAATTTAAAGCCCATTAGACTTTAATTAAATTGACATTAGATGTTAATTGGGCTTTGAGACCCGTAAAGATTAGATTTAGAATTTAAGTCGCAAAGGCTCATTAATAAAGTGTAATTATTTAATTTAGAATTAAATATAGAATTAGTATTGAATACAAATTAAATTGGATTTACTATTGTAGTTTAATATAATTCAAGAATTCGTACTTTGAGTACTTATTCTTAAAATGAGTTGGACTCGCGCGCCAAATTAAATCGTTGTTTGAACATTGGAAGGTCATTAATTTCAGATTAATTAATTGGATTAGATTGATTGATAACATGCTTTGTGTGAATACATGGATGTGATGTATGAATAATGTATATCAGATGGATATTAGAAGGGTGATGAAATTTTGGAAATTGTTGTAATAAATTTAGAATTTATTAATTGGACCTGCGTGTCCAGCCTATTACCTCTTGACTCTTTGTATTTCTCTTCTCACCTATTCCCCTCAATGTATATGAGGTTTCTTTAGAAGTGTTATGTAATTGGGTAGAAGTAAGAATTGTGCTAGCGGGAGAGAGGAAATGATGAGATTTGTTCTAGGAACAAAGTGTTTTAAATATTCATCTGCATATCATTATTAATTTATTTATCGCGTCTTATTATGCTTTAGAATGCATGTTTAAGGGTGTATGATGAGACCTAATCAAAGATAATTAATTGGTTGCCAATTACGCGAAAAACCTTCAACATATATTAAGCGTTTTTCCTTCCATTAAATGATTCATTCTCAAGATCCAAGATTGACACTGGTTTGTTGGCCAAAGTCAAGACCTTTGTCCATCGCGGATGTGTTTGAATCATGAAGGCTTTGTTCCATATCGTGTGTCTTGTCCAAGTTGTGATTTGTTGGCCAAAGTCAAGATCACTTCTTGTCTATCGACATCGATTACGAAACTTTCCAAGGTCAATGAGTCCCGCTTAACTGGAATCATTAAGTTTGTTGTGCTAAAGCCAAAGCTTAGTTGATTCAGAGGAAAAAGGTTAGGCAATATATTGGATATATTAGATATATGTTTTGGATTTGGATGTCCACCTACTGGATCTAGGAATTGGATGAGATCCAATTGATCTTAGAGATCTACCTAGTTAAATATCATACAATTTGTTGGCCAAAGTCAAGGTTGTGTGTTATTTAACGAGATCCTATCCCACTAGGAAACAAGGTTTCCCGAGTACTCAACAGAGGGTTAGAGGCTCGCCGAAAAATAGTGGGAGTCAAGTATTAAATTTGCAATTTCGTTTAGATATTTGCCAATACGCGCTCATTTCAATTTTTCGTCATTACGTAAATAAATATATTAGTTAGACTAATATTTAACCGTTGTTTTAATTAAACAGTTGGACTGTATTCAAACTACTTCAAATTATAGTTGATTATATAATTGAATTATAGTAATCATTATATTTGAATTTAACAATTAAATTATAGTTGATTATATAGTTAGACTATAGTAATCATTATATTAAGTAGTACCTGAAATCGTTGATTAGATAGTTGGGCTATAACAATCAAGATAATTGAAAGATTAGCGTTTAAAACATAATCCTGAGTGAAAATGTCTTTAAACGACTTTAATTTTAAAATTGGGAATAAAACCTCAAGATAGTCCTGGGAACTGAAAAATTATTCTATTTGATAGAACAACCTCTTGGGCCTAAGCCCCGAGTTGAGCAAATAGTAGAACATGATCTTTGGAAGATTCATGTGATGATAACTTTAGTGCTCAATCCATTACGCTTATTGCAATGACACTTTATTTTCTTCGTCAGAATTAATGATTAGATCATTGTCCCATGATGATGATGAAATTAAAGATCTTCATAGATATATTCTTAAATCTTAGAAGTGTAAATTGCAAAAGAAGCTCTTTCGCTCGTGTATGTCAGATGGTACATCTGTCGAGCACTAGGTGTCGCAGATGATTGCTGACATCGATCAGCTAGGTTAGCTGGGCATTACCTATGTGGCCGAGACTACCAAAGATTTGATCTTATAGTCTCAACCCGAAAGCTGGGGCAGGTTCATAATGAACCAAGAGTAAACTCTTGGAGAGTTGATGGCTATGCTCTAGGAGGCAGAGCCAGAGCTTCTAAAAGGGGCAAAGGCAAAATCATCATTGTCTTCTAGGAAGACAAATGACATATCCCAAGATGTCTGCCTAAATTGTGGCAAGATGGGTCACTGGATGCGTGACTGCCATATGGACAAGGCAGACGTGAAGGAGGTGAAGAGGAGCAAGACTCCGGCTTCAAGCATGTTTGTCATAAACATGTTCACTACTAGTTTCAAAATTGGATTTTGATACTAGATGTGGTACATAAATATGTATTGATGTGCAGAATCTGCTGATGAGCAGGATACTGACTTCAGTTGAGATTTACCTACGAGTCGGAAACGGGACTATAATCGCTGTTTTAACCGTAGAAACCTAAGTTTAGGAACTACTATTCGAGT